>JAZGLO010006701.1:1229002-1481502 GCA_036873155.1 Biomphalaria sudanica
CTTTTATAGCGGAGGAAGACATACAACGATTATTACTAATTAGTTACTTATTGAAAGTTTTAATGTAGTTTACTTTATGATAACACAATACATTGATTTAAAATGTTAGGGGAAAATAACTTAGCTTAATTTTATCCTAATTTTAGAGATGTTCTTTTATAGTTTATGTATTAAATATATATTAAGGATTTTTATGGATTAAATGCCATTGTATTGCTTAGGCTGCCCAACACAATGACTTTTTAGATTTAAGGTTTAATATGTATTTTAAAAGTACTTTATTCTACTACATTTATGTGTAAGTTAGTATTACTTTTAAAGAGAAGGAAGACTTGATGATAGAAAGAAGAAAAGCACTTTTGAGCTCCAAAAGTGCCAAAATAAGAGGAGCGCAGTTTAACGTCATGTCTCGGGACATTAAAATTATATTAATGTTCACTATTAGTATTTATCTACAGTTTTTATTAATATATTATGGCTATTAAGTTATTTATTAAAAGTTTTAATGTAATTTTACTTTAAGATTAAACTATACATCGCTTTAGAATGTTAAGGGAAAATAGTTTACCTTAAATTTTATCCTATTTCTAGTTATGCTCTTTTTTAGTTTATGTATAAATATATATTAAAATTTTTATGGATAAAATGCCATTGTATTGATTAGGCTGTCCAACACAATGACATTTTAGATTTTAGGTTTAATAGGTATTTTAAAAGCACTTTATTCTACTACATTTATGTGTTAGCTAATATTACTTTTATAGCGGAGTAAGACATACGACGATTATTACTAATTAGTTACTTAGTGAAAGTTTTAATGTAGTTTACTTAATGATAACACTATACATTGATTTAAAATGTTAGGGGAAAATAACTTAGCTTATTTTATTCCTAATTTTAGAGATGTTCTTTTATAGTTTATGTATTAAATATATTTAAGGATTTTTATGGATTAAATGCCATTGTATTGCTTAGGCTGCCCAACACAATGACTTTTTAGATTTAAGGTTTAATACGTATTTTAAAAAGTACTTTATTCTACTACATTTATGTGTAAGTTAGTATTACTTTTAAAGAGAAGGAAGACTTGATGATAGAAAAGAAGAAAAGCACTTTGAGCTCCAAAAGTGCCAAAATAAGAGGAGCGCAGTTTAACGTCATGTCTCGGGACATTAAAATTATATTAATGTTCACTATTAGTATTTATCTACAGTTTTTATAATATATTATGGCTATTAAGTTATTTATTAAAAGTTTTAATGTAATTTTACTTTAAGATTAAACTATACATCGCTTTAGAATGTTTGGGGAAAATAGTTTACCTTAAATTTTATCCTATTTCTAGTTATGCTCTTTTTTAGTTTATGTATTAAATATATATTAAAATTTTTATGGATAAAATGCCATTGTATTGATTAGGCTGTCCAACACAATGACATTTTAGATTTAAGGTTTAATAGGTATTTTAAAAGCACTTTATTCTACTACATTTATGTGTAGCTAATATTACTTTTATAGCGGAGGAAGACATACAACGATTATTACTAATTAGTTACTTATTGAAAGTTTTAATGTAGTTACTTTATGATAACACTATACATTGATTTAAAATGTTAGGGGAAAATAACTTAGCTTAATTTTATTCCTAATTTTAGAGATGTTCTTTTATAGTTTATGTATTAAATATATATTAAGGATTTTTATGGATTAAATGCCATTGTATTGCTTAGGCTGCTCAACACAATGACTTTTTAGATTTAAGGTTTAATACGTATTTTAAAAGTACTTTATTCTACTACATTTATGTGTAAGTTAGTATTACTTTTAAAGAGAAGGAAGACTTGATGATAGAAAAGAAGAAAAGCACTTTTGAGCTCCAAAAGTGCCAAAATAAGAGGAGCGCAGTTTAACGTCATGTCTCGGGACATTAAAATTATATTAATGTTCACTATTAGTATTTATCTACAGTTTTTTATTAATATATTATGGCTATTAAGTTATTTATTAAAAGTTTTAATGTAATTTTACTTTAAGATTAAACTATACATCGCTTTAGAATGTTTGGGGAAAATAGTTTACCTTAAATTTTATCCTATTTCTAGTTATGCTCTTTTTTAGTTTATGTATTAAATATATATTAAAATTTTTATGGATAAAATGCCATTGTATTGATTAGGCTGTCCAACACAATGACATTTTAGATTTTAGGTTTAATAGGTATTTTAAAAGCACTTTATTCTACTACATTTATGTGTTAGCTAATATTACTTTTATAGCGGAGGAAGACATACGACGATTATTACTAATTAGTTACTTATTGAAAGTTTTAATGTAGTTTACTTTATGATAACACTATACATTGATTTAAAATGTTAGGGGAAAATAACTTAGCTTAATTTTATTCCTAATTTTAGAGATGTTCTTTTATAGTTTATGTATTAAATATATATTAAGGATTTTTATGGATTAAATGCCATTGTATTGCTTAGGCTGCCAACACAATGACTTTTTAGATTTAAGGTTTAATACGTATTTTAAAAGTACTTTATTCTACTACATTTATGTGTAAGTTAGTATTACTTTTAAAGAGAAGAAGACTTGATGATAGAAAAGAAGAAAAGCACTTTTGAGCTCCAAAAGTGCCAAAATAAGAGGAGCGCAGTTTAACGTCATGTCTCGGGACATTAAAATTATATTAATGTTCACTATTAGTATTTATCTACAGTTTTTATTAATATATTATGGCTATTAAGTTATTTATTAAAAGTTTTAATGTAATTTTACTTTAAGATTAAACTATACATCGCTTAGAATGTTTGGGGAAAATAGTTTACCTTAAATTTTATCCTATTTCTAGTTATGCTTTCTTTAGTTTATGTATTAAATATATATTAAAATTTTTATGGATAAAATGCCATTGTATTGATTAGGCTGTCCAACACAATGACATTTTAGAATTTAGGTTTAATAGGTATTTTAAAAGCACTTTATTCTACTACATTTATGTGTTAGCTAATATTACTTTTATAGCGGAGGAAGACATACGACGATTATTACTAATTAGTTACTTATTGAAAGTTTTAATGTAGTTTACTTTATGATAACACTATACATTGATTTAAAATGTTAGGGGAAAATAACTTAGCTTAATTTTATTCCTAATTTTAGAGATGTTCTTTTATAGTTTATGTATTAAATATATATTAAAGATTTTTATGGATTAAATGCCATTGTATTGCTTAGGCTGCCCAACACAATGACTTTTTAGATTTAAGGTTTAATACGTATTTTAAAAGTACTTTATTCTACTACATTTATGTGTAAGTTAGTATTACTTTTAAAGAGAAGGAAGACTTGATGATAGAAAAGAAGAAAAGCACTTTTGAGCTCCAAAAGTGCCAAAATAAGAGGAGCGCAGTTTAACGTCATGTCTCGGGACATTAAAATTATATTAATGTTCACTATTAGTATTTATCTACAGTTTTTATTAATATATTATGGCTTTTAAGTTATTTATTAAAAGTTTTAATGTAATTTTACTTTAAGATTAAACTATACATCGCTTTAGAATGTTTAGGGAAAATAGTTTATCTTAAATTTTATCCTATTTCTAGTTATGCTCTTTTTTAGTTTATGTATTAAATATATATTAAAATTTTTATGGATAAAATGCCATTGTATTGATTAGGCTGTCCAACACAATGACATTTAGATTTAAGGTTTAATAGGTATTTTAAAAGCACTTTATTCTACTACATTTATGTGTTAGCTAATATTACTTTTATAGCGGAGGAAGACATACAACGATTATTACTAATTAGTTTACTTATTGAAAGTTTTAATGTAGTTTACTTTATGATAACACAATACATTGATTTAAAATGTTAGGGGAAAATAACTTAGCTTAATTTTATTCCTAATTTTAGAGATGTTCTTTTATAGTTTATGTATTAAATATATATTATGGATTTTTATGGATTAAATGCCATTGTATTGCTTAGGCTGCTCAACACAATGACTTTTTAGATTTAAGGTTTAATACGTATTTTAAAAGTACTTTATTCTACTACATTTATGTGTAAGTTAGTATTACTTTAAAGAGAAGGAAGACTTGATGATAGAAAAGAAGAAAAGCACTTTTGAGCTCCAAAAGTGCCAAAATAAGAGGAGCGCAGTTTAACGTCATGTCTCGGGACATTAAAATTATATTAATGTTCACTATTAGTATTTATCTACAGTTTTTATTAATATATTATGGCTATTAAGTTATTTATTAAAAGTTTTAATGTAATTTTACTTTAAGATTAAACTATACATCGCTTTAGAATGTTTGGGAAAATAGTTTACCTTAAATTTTATCCTATTTCTAGTTATGCTCTTTTTTAGTTTATGTATTAAATATATATTAAAATTTTTATGGATAAAATGCCATTGTATTGATTAGGCTGTCCAACACAATGACATTTTAGATTTTAGGTTTAATAGGTATTTTAAAAGCACTTTATTCTACTACATTTATGTGTTAGCTAATATTACTTTTATAGCGGAGGAAGACATACGACGATTATTACTAATTAGTTACTTATTGAAAGTTTTAATGTAGTTTACTTTATGATAACATTATACATTGATTTAAAATGTTAGGGGAAAATAACTTAGCTTAATTTTATTCCTAATTTTAGAGATGTTCTTTTATAGTTTATGTATTAAATATATATTAAGAATTTTTATGGATAAATGCCATTGTATTGCTTAGGCTGCCCAACACAATGACTTTTTAGATTTAAGGTTTAATATGTATTTTAAAAGTACTTTATTCTACTACATTTATGTGTAAGTTAGTATTACTTTTAAAGAGAAGGAAGACTTGATGATAGAAAAAGAAGAAAAGCACTTTTGAGCTCCAAAAGTGCCAAAATAAGAGGAGCGCAGTTTAACGTCATGTCTCGGGACATTAAAATTATATTAATGTTCACTATTAGTATTTATCTACAGTTTTTATTAATATATTATGGCTATTAAGTTATTTATTAAAAGTTTTAATGTAATTTTACTTTAAGATTAAACTATACATCGCTTTAGAATGTTTGGGGAAAATAGTTTACCTTAAATTTTATCCTATTTCTAGTTATGCTTTCTTTTAGTTTATGTATTAAATATATATTAAAATTTTTATGGATAAAATGCCATTGTATTGATTAGGCTGTCCAACACAATGACATTTTAGAATTTAGGTTTAATAGGTATTTTAAAAGCACTTTATTCTACTACATTTATGTGTTAGCTAATATTACTTTTATAGCGGAGGAAGACATACGACGATTATTACTAATTAGTTACTTATTGAAAGTTTTAATGTAGTTTACTTTATGATAACACTATACATTGATTTAAAATGTTAGGGAAAATAACTTAGCTTAATTTTATTCCTAATTTTAGAGATGTTCTTTTATAGTTTATGTATTAAATATATATTAAAGATTTTTATGGATTAAATGCCATTGTATTGCTTAGGCTGCCCAACACAATGACTTTTTAGATTTAAGGTTTAATACGTATTTTAAAAGTACTTTATTCTACTACATTTATGTGTAAGTTAGTATTACTTTTAAAGAGAAGGAAGACTTGATGATAGAAAGAAGAAAAGCACTTTTGAGCTCCAAAAGTGCCAAAATAAGAGGAGCGCAGTTTAACGTCATGTCTCGGGACATTAAAATTATATTAATGTTCACTATTAGTAATTATCTACAGTTTTTATTAATATATTATGGCTTTTAAGTTATTTATTAAAAGTTTTAATGTAATTTTACTTTAAGATTAAACTATACATCGCTTTAGAATGTTTAGGGAAAATAGTTTATCTTAAATTTTATCCTATTTCTAGTTATGCTCTTTTTTAGTTTATGTATTAAATATATATTAAAATTTTTATGGATAAAATGCCATTGTATTGATTAGGCTGTCCAACACAATGACATTTTAGATTTAAGGTTTAATAGGTATTTTAAAAGCACTTTATTCTACTACATTTATGTGTTAGCTAATATTACTTTTATAGCGGAGGAAGACATACAACGATTATTACTAATTAGTTACTTATTGAAAGTTTTAAAGTAGTTTACTTTATGATAACACAATACATTGATTTAAAATGTTAGGGGAAAATAACTTAGCTTAATTTTATTCCTAATTTTAGAGATGTTCTTTTATAGTTTATGTATTAAATATATATTAAGGATTTTTATGGATTAAATGCCATTGTATTGCTTAGGCTGCTCAACACAATGACTTTTTAGATTTAAGGTTTAATACGTATTTTAAAAGTACTTTATTCTACTACATTTATGTGTAAGTTAGTATTACTTTTAAAGAGAAGGAAGACTTGATGATAGAAAAGAAGAAAAGCACTTTTGAGCTCCAAAAGTGCCAAAATAAGAGGAGCGCAGTTTAACGTCATGTCTCGGGACATTAAAATTATATTAATGTTCACTATTAGTATTTATCTACAGTTTTTATTAATATATTATGGCTATTAAGTTATTTATTAAAAGTTTTAATGTAATTTTACTTTAAGATTAAACTATACATCGCTTTAGAATGTTTGGGGAAAATAGTTTACCTTAAATTTTATCCTATTTCTAGTTATGCTCTTTTTTAGTTTATGTATTAAATATATATTAAAATTTTTATGGATAAAATGCCATTGTATTGATTAGGCTGTCCAACACAATGACATTTTAGATTTTAGGTTTAATAGGTATTTTAAAAGCACTTTATTCTACTACATTTATGTGTTAGCTAATATTACTTTTATAGCGGAGGAAGACATACGACGATTATTACTAATTAGTTACTTATTGAAAGTTTTAATGTAGTTTACTTTATGATAACATTATACATTGATTTAAAATGTTAGGGGAAAATAACTTAGCTTAATTTTATTCCTAATTTTAGAGATGTTCTTTTATAGTTTATGTATTAAATATATATTAAGAATTTTTATGGATAAAATGCCATTGTATTGCTTAGGCCTGCGCAACACAATGACTTTTAGATTTAAGGTTTAATATGTATTTTAAAAGTACTTTATTCTACTACATTTATGTGTAAGTTAGTATTACTTTTAAAGAGAAGGAAGACTTAATGATAGAAAAGAAGAAAAGCACTTTTGAGCTCCAAAAGTGCCAAAATAAGAGGAGCGCAGTTTAACGTCATGTCTCGGGACATTAAAATTATATTAATGTTCACTATTAGTATTTATCTACAGTTTTTATTAATATATTATGGCTATTAAGTTATTTATTAAAAGTTTTAATGTAATTTTACTTTAAGATTAAACTATACATCGCTTTAGAATGTTAAGGGAAAATAGTTTACCTTAAATTTTATCCTATTTCTAGTTATGCTCTTTTTTAGTTTATGTATAAAATATATATTAAAATTTTTATGGATAAAATGCCATTGTATTGATTAGGCTGTCCAACACAATGACATTTTAGATTTTAGGTTTAATAGGTATTTTAAAAGCACTTTATTCTACTACATTTATGTGTTAGCTAATATTACTTTTATAGCGGAGTAAGACATACGACGATTATTACTAATTAGTTACTTAGTGAAGTTTTAATGTAGTTTACTTAATGATAACACTATACATTGATTTAAAATGTTAGGGGAAAATAACTTAGCTTAATTTTATTCCTAATTTTAGAGATGTTCTTTTATAGTTTATGTATTAAATATATTTTAAGGATTTTTATGGATTAAATGCCATTGTATTGCTTAGGCTGCCCAACACAATGACTTTTTAGATTTAAGGTTTAATACGTATTTTAAAAGTACTTTATTCTACTACATTTATGTGTAAGTTAGTATTACTTTTAAAGAGAAGGAAGACTTGATGATAGAAAAGAAGAAAAGCACTTTTAAGCTCCAAAAGTGCCAAAATAAGAGGAGCGCAGTTTAACGTCATGTCTCGGGACATTAAAATTATATTAATGTTCACTATTAGTATTTATCTACAGTTTTTATTAATATATTATGGCTATTAAGTTATTTATTAAAAGTTTTAATGTAATTTTACTTTAAGATTAAACTATACATCGCTTTAGAATGTTTGGGGAAAATAGTTTACCTAAATTTTATCCTATTTCTAGTTATGCTCTTTTTTAGTTTATGTATTAAATATATATTAAAATTTTTATGGATAAAATGCCATTGTATTGATTAGGCTGTCCAACACAATGACATTTTAGATTTTAGGTTTAATAGGTATTTTAAAAGCACTTTATTCTACTACATTTATGTGTTAGCTAATATTACTTTTATAGCGGAGTAAGACATACGACGATTATTACTAATTAGTTACTTATTGAAAGTTTTAATGTAGTTTACTTTATGATAACACTATACATTGATTTAAAATGTTAGGGAAAATAACTTAGCTTAATTTTATTCCTAATTTTAGAGATGTTCTTTTATAGTTTATGTATTAAATATATATTAAGGATTTTTATGGATTAAATGCCATTGTATTGCTTAGGCTGCCCAACACAATGACTTTTTAGATTTAAGGTTTAATATGTATTTTAAAAGTACTTTATTCTACTACATTTATGTGTAAGTTAGTATTACTTTTAAAGAGAAGGAAGACTTGATGATAGAAAAGAAGAAAAGCACTTTTGAGCTCCAAAGTGCATAAATAAGAGGAGCGCAGTTTAACGTCATGTCTCGGGACATTAAAATTATATTAATGTTCACTATTAGTATTTATCTACAGTTTTTATTAATATATTATGGCTATTAAGTTATTTATTAAAAGTTTTAATGTAATTTTACTTTAAGATTAAACTATACATCGCTTTAGAATGTTTGGGGAAAATAGTTTACCTTAAATTTTATCCTATTTCTAGTTATGCTCTTTTTTAGTTTATGTATAAATATTTATTAAAATTTTTATGGATAAAATGCCATTGTATTAATTAGGCTGTCCAACACAATGACATTTTAGATTTTAGGTTTAATAGGTATTTTAAAGCACTTTATTCTACTACATTTATGTGTTAGCTAATATTACTTTTATAGCGAGTAAGACATACGACGATTATTACTAATTAGTTACTTAGTGAAAGTTTTAATGTAGTTTACTTAATGATAACACTATACATTGATTTAAAATGTTAGGGGAAAATAACTTAGCTTAATTTTATTCCTAATTTTAGAGATGTTCTTTTATAGTTTATGTATTAAATATATATTAAGGATTTTTATGGATTAAATGCCATTGTATTGCTTAGGCTGCCCAACACAATGACTTTTTAGATTTAAGGTTTAATACGTATTTTAAAGTACTTTATTCTACTACATTTATGTGTAAGTTAGTATTACTTTTAAAGAGAAGAAGACTTGATGATAGAAAAGAAGAAAAGCACTTTTGAGCTCCAAAGTGCATAAATAAGAGGAGCGCAGTTTAACGTCATGTCTCGGGACATTAAAATATATTAATGTTCACTATTAGTATTTATCTACAGTTTTTATTAATATATTATGGCTATTAAGTTATTTATTAAAAGTTTTAATGTAATTTTACTTTAAGATTAAACTATACATCGCTTTAGAATGTTTGGGGAAAATAGTTTACCTTAAATTTTATCCTATTTCTAGTTATGCTCTTTTTTAGTTTATGTATTAAATATATATTAAAATTATTATGGATAAAATGCCATTGTATTGATTAGGCTGTCCAACACAATGACATTTTAGATTTTAGGTTTAATAGTATTTTAAAAGCACTTTATTCTACTACATTTATGTGTTAGCTAATATTACTTTTATAGCGGAGTAAGACATACGACGATTATTATTAATTAGTTACTTATTGAAAGTTTTAATGTAGTTTACTTTATGATAACACTATACATTGAGTTAAAATGTTAGGGGAAAATAACTTAGCTTAATTTTATTCCTAATTTTAGAGATGTTCTTTTATAGTTTATGTATTAAATATATATTAAGGATTTTTATGGATTAAATGCCATTGTATTGCTTAGGCTGCCCAACACAATGACTTTTAGATTTAAGGTTTAATATGTATTTTAAAAGTACTTTATTCTACTACATTTATGTGTAAGTTAGTATTACTTTTAAAGAGAAGGAAGACTTGATGATAGAAAAGAAGAAAGCACTTTTGAGCTCCAGAAGTGCATAAATAAGAGGAGCGCAGTTTAACGTCATGTCTCGGGACATTAAAATTATATTAATGTTCACTATTAGTATTTATCTACAGTTTTTATTAATATATTATGGCTATTAAGTTATTTATTAAAAGTTTTAATGTAATTTTACTTTAAGATTTAAACTATACATCGCTTGAGAATGTTTGGGAAAAATAGTTTACCTTAAATTTTATCCTATTTCTAGTTATGCTCTTTTTTAGTTTATGTATTAAATATAATTTAAAATTTTTATGGATAAAATGCCATTGTATTGATTAGGCTGTCCAACACAATGACATTTTAGATTTAGGTTTAATAGGTATTTTAAAAGCACTTTATTCTACTATATTTATGTGTTAGCTAATATTACTTTTATAGCGGAGTAAGACATACGACGATTATTACTAATTAGTTACTTATTGAAAGTTTTAATGTAGTTTACTTTATGATAACACTATACATTGATTTAAAATGTTAGGGGAAAATAACTTAGCTTAATTTTATTCCTAATTTTAGAGATGTTCTTTTATAGTTTATGTATTAAATATATATTAAAGATTTTTATGGATTAAATGCCATTGTATTGCTTAGGCTGCCCAACACAATGACTTTTTAGATTTAAGGTTTAATACGTATTTTAAAAGTACTTTATTCTACTACATTTATGTGTAAGTTAGTATTACTTTTAAAGAGAAGGAAGACTTGATGATAGAAAAGAAGAAAAGCACTTTTGAGCTCCAAAAGTGCCAAAATAAGAGGAGCGCAGTTTAACGTCATGTCTCGGGACATTAAAATTATATTAATGTTCACTATTAGTATTTATCTACAGTTTTTATTAATATATTATGGCTATTAAGTTATTTATTAAAAGTTTTAATGTAATTTACTTTAAGATTAAACTATACATCGCTTTAGAATGTTTGGGGAAAATAGTTTACCTTAAATTTTATCCTATTCTAGTTATGCTCTTTTTTAGTTTATGTATTAAATATATATTAAAATTTTTATGGATAAAATGCCATTGTATTGATTAGGCTGTCCAACACAATGACATTTTAGATTTAAGGTTTAATAGGTATTTTAAAAGCACTTTATTCTACTACATTTATGTGTTAGCTAATATTACTTTTATAGCGGAGTAAGACATACGACGATTATTACTAATTAGTTACTTATTGAAAGTTTTAATGTAGTTTACTTTATGATAACACTATACATGATTTAAAATGTTAGGGGAAAATAACTTAGCTCAATTTTATTCCTAATTTTAGAGATGTTCTTTTATAGTTTATGTATTAATATATATTAAGGATTTTTATGGATTAAATGCCATTGTATTGCTTAGGCTGCCCAACACAATGACTTTTAGATTTAAGGTTTAATATGTATTTTAAAAGTACTTTATTCTACTACATTTATGTGTAAGTTAGTATTACTTTTAAATAGAAGGAAGACTTGATGATAGAAAAGAAGAAAAGCACTTTTGAGCTCCAAAAGTTCCAAAATAAGAGGAGCGCAGTTAACGTCATGTCTCGGGACATTAAAATTATATTAATGTTCACTATTAGTATTTATCTACAGTTTTTATTAATATATTATGGCTATTAAGTTATTTATTAAAAGTTTTAATGTAATTTTACTTTAAGATTAAACTATACATCGCTTTAGAATGTTTGGGGAAAATAGTTTACCGTAAATTTTATCCTATTTCTAGTTATGCTTTTTTTTAGTTTATGTATTAAATATATATTAAAATTTTAATGGATAAAATGCCATTGTATTGATTAGGCTGTCCAACACAATGACATTTTAGATTTAATAGGTATTTTAAAAGCACATTATTCTACTACATTTATGTGTTAGCTAATATTACTTTTATAGCAGAGGAAGACATACGACGATTATTACTAATTAGTTACTTATTGAAAGTTTTAATGTAGTTTACTTTATGATAACACTATACATTGATTAAAATGTTAGGGGAAAATAGTTTACCTTAAATTTTATCCTAATTCTAGTTATGTTCTTTTTTAGTTTATGTATTAAAGTTATATTAAAATTTTTATGGATAAAATGCCATTGTATTGATTAGGCTGTCCAACACAATGACATTTTAGATTTAAGGTTTAATAGGTATTTTAAAAGCACTTTATTCTACTACATTTATGTGTCAGTTAATATTACTTTTATAGCGGAGGAAGACATACGACGATTATTACTAATTAGTTACTAATTGAAAGTTTTAATGTAGTTTACTTTATGATAACACTATACATTGATTTAAAATGTTAGGGGAAAATAACTTAGCTTAATTTTATTCCTAATTTTAGAGATGTTCTTTTATAGTTTATGTATTAAATATATATTAAGGATTTTTATGGATTAAATGCCATTGTATTGCTTAGGCTGCCCAACACAATGACTTTTTAGATTTAAGGTTTAATACGTATTTTAAAAGTACTTTATTCTACTACATTTATGTGTAAGTTAGTATTACTTTAAAGAGAAGGAAGACTTGATGATAGAAAAGAAGAAAAGCACTTTTGAGCTCCAAAAGTGCCAAAATAAGAGGAGCGCAGTTTAACGTCATGTCTCGGGACATTAAAATTATATTAATGTTCACTATTAGTATTTATCTACAGTTTTTATTAATATATTATAGCTTTTAAGTTATTTATTAAAAGTTTTAATGTAATTTTACTTTAAGATTAAACTATACATCGCTTTAGAATGTTTGGGGAAAATAGTTTACCTTAAATTTTATCCTATTTCTAGTTATGCTCTTTTTTAGTTTATGTATTAAATATAATTTAAAATTTTTATGGATAAAATGCCATTGTATTGATTAGGCTGTCCAACACAATGACATTTTAGATTTTAGGTTTAATAGGTATTTTAAAAGCACTTTATTCTACTATATTTATGTGTTAGCTATATTACTTTTATAGCGGAGTAAGACATACGACGATTATTACTAATTAGTTACTTATTGAAAGTTTAATGTAGTTTACTTTATGATAACACTATACATTGATTTAAAATGTTAGGGGAAAATAACTTAGCTTAATTTTATTCCTAATTTTAGAGATGTTCTTTTATAGTTTATGTATTAAATATATATTAAGGATTTTTATGGATTAAATGCCATTGTATTGCTTAGGCTGCCCAACACAATGACTTTTAGATTTAAGGTTTAATACGTATTTTAAAAGTACTTTATTCTACTACATTTATGTGTAAGTTAGTATTACTTTTAAAGAGAAGGAAGACTTGATGATAGAAAGAAGAAAAGCACTTTTGAGCTCCAAAAGTGCCAAAATAAGAGGAGCGCAGTTTAACGTCATGTCTCGGACATTAAAATTATATTAATGTTCACTATTAGTATTTATCTACAGTTTTTATTAATATATTATAGCTTTTAAGTTATTTATTAAAAGTTTTAATGTAATTTTACTTTAAGATTTAAACTATACATCGCTTTAGAATGTTTGGGGAAAATAGTTTACCTTAAATTTTATCCTATTTCTAGTTATGCTCTTTTTTAGTTTATGTATTAAATATAATTTAAAATTTTTATGGATAAAATGCCATTGTATTGATTAGGCTGTCCAACACAATGACATTTTAGATTTTAGGTTTAATAGGTATTTTAAAAGCACTTTATTCTACTATATTTATGTGTTAGCTAATATTACTTTTATAGCGGAGTAAGACATACGACGATTATTACTAATTAGTTACTTATTGAAAGTTTTAATGTAGTTTACTTTATGATAACACTATACATTGATTTAATATGTTAGGGGAAAATAACTTAGCTTAATTTTATTCCTAATTTTAGAGATGTTCTTTTATAGTTTATGTATTAAATATATATTAAAGATTTTTATGGATTAAATGCCATTGTATTGCTTAGGCTGCCCAACACAATGACTTTTTAGATTTAAGGTTTAATACGTATTTTAAAAGTACTTTATTCTACTACATTTATGTGTAAGTTAGTATTACTTTTAAAGAGAAGGAAGACTTGATGATAGAAAAGAAGAAAAGCACTTTTGAGCTCCAAAAGTGCCAAAATAAGAGGAGCGCAGTTTAACGTCATGTCTCGGGACATTAAAATTATATTAATGTTCACTATTAGTATTTATCTACAGTTTTTATTAATATATTATGGCTATTAAGTTATTTATTAAAAGTTTTAATGTAATTTTACTTTAAGATTAAACTATACATCGCTTTAGAATGTTTGGGGAAAATAGTTTACCTTAAATTTTATCCTATTTCTAGTTATGCTCTTTTTTAGTTTATGTATTAAATATATATTAAAATTTTTATGGATAAAATGCCATATGTATTGATTAGGCTGTCCAACACAATGACATTTTAGATTTAAGGTTTAATAGGTATTTTAAAAGCACTTTATTCTACTACATTTATGTGTTAGCTAATATTACTTTTATAGCGGAGTAAGACATACGACGATTATTACTAATTAGTTACTTATTGAAAGTTTTAATGTAGTTTACTTTATGATAACACTATACATTGATTTAAAATGTTAGGGGAAAATAACTTGCTTAATTTTATTCCTAATTTAGAGATGTTCTTTTATAGTTTATGTATTAAATATATATAAGGATTTTTATGGATTAAATGCCATTGTATTGCTTAGGCTCGCCCAACACAATGACTTTTTAGATTTAAGGTTTAATATGTATTTTAAAAGTACTTTATTCTACTACATTTATGTGTAAGTTAGTATTACTTTTAAATAGAAGGAAGACTTGATGATAGAAAGAAGAAAAGCACTTTTGAGCTCCAAATATATATTAAAATTTTTATGGATAAAATGCCATTGTATTGATTAGGCTGTCCAACACAATGACATTTTAGATTTAAGGTTTAATAGGTATTTTAAAAGCACTTTATTCTACTACATTTATGTGTTAGCTAATATTACTTTTATAGCGGAGTAAGACATACGACGATTATTACTAATTAGTTACTTATTGAAAGTTTTAATGTAGTTTACTTTATGATAACACTATACATTGATTTAAAATGTTAGGGGAAAATAACTTAGCTTAATTTTATTCCTAATTTTAGAGATGTTCTTTTATAGTTTATGTATTAAATATATATTAAGGATTTTTATGGATTAAATGCCATTGTATTGCTTAGGCTGCCCAACACAATGACTTTTTAGATTTAAGGTTTAATATGTATTTTAAAAGTACTTTATTCTACTACATTTATGTGTAAGTTAGTATTACTTTTAAATAGAAGGAAGACTTGATGATAGAAAAGAAGAAAAGCACTTTTGAGCTCCAAAAGTTCCAAAATAAGAGGAGCGCAGTTTAACGTCATGTCTCGGGACATTAAAATTATATTAATGTTCACTATTAGTATTTATCTACAGTTTTTATTAATATATTATGGCTATTAAGTTATTTATTAAAAGTTTTAATGTAATTTTACTTTAAGATTAAACTATACATCGCTTTAGAATGTTTGGGGAAAATAGTTTACCGTAAATTTTATCCTATTTCTAGTTATGCTTTTTTTTAGTTTATGTATTAAATATATATTAAAATTTTAATGGATAAAATGCCATTGTATTGATTAGGCTGTCCAACACAATGACATTTTAGATTTAATAGGTATTTTAAAAGCACATTATTCTACTACATTTATGTGTTAGCTAATATTACTTTTATAGCAGAGGAAGACATACGACGATTATTACTAATTAGTTACTTATTGAAAGTTTTAATGTAGTTTACTTTATGATAACACTATACATTGATTTAAAATGTTAGGGGAAAATAGTTTACCTTAAATTTTATCCTAATTCTAGTTATGTTCTTTTTTAGTTTATGTATTAAAGTTATATTAAAATTTTTATGGATAAAATGCCATTGTATTGATTAGGCTGTCCAACACAATGACATTTTAGATTTAAGGTTTAATAGGTATTTTAAAAGCACTTTATTCTACTACATTTATGTGTCAGTTAATATTACTTTTATAGCGGAGGAAGACATACGACGATTATTACTAATTAGTTACTAATTGAAAGTTTTAATGTAGTTTACTTTATGATAACACTATACATTGATTTAAAATGTTAGGGGAAAATAACTTAGCTTAATTTTATTCCTAATTTTAGAGATGTTCTTTTATAGTTTATGTATTAAATATATATTAAGGATTTTTATGGATTAAATGCCATTGTATTGCTTAGGCTGCCCAACACAATGACTTTTTAGATTTAAGGTTTAATACGTATTTTAAAAGTACTTTATTCTACTACATTTATGTGTAAGTTAGTATTACTTTTAAAGAGAAGGAAGACTTGATGATAGAAAAGAAGAAAAGCACTTTTGAGCTCCAAAAGTGCCAAAATAAGAGGAGCGCAGTTTAACGTCATGTCTCGGGACATTAAAATTATATTAATGTTCACTATTAGTATTTATCTACAGTTTTTATTAATATATTATAGCTTTTAAGTTATTTATTAAAAGTTTTAATGTAATTTTACTTTAAGATTAAACTATACATCGCTTTAGAATGTTTGGGGAAAATAGTTTACCTTAAATTTTATCCTATTTCTAGTTATGCTCTTTTTTAGTTTATGTATTAAATATAATTTAAAATTTTTATGGATAAAATGCCATTGTATTGATTAGGCTGTCCAACACAATGACATTTTAGATTTTAGGTTTAATAGGTATTTTAAAAGCACTTTATTCTACTATATTTATGTGTTAGCTAATATTACTTTTATAGCGGAGTAAGACATACGACGATTATTACTAATTAGTTACTTATTGAAAGTTTTAATGTAGTTTACTTTATGATAACACTATACATTGATTTAAAATGTTAGGGGAAAATAACTTAGCTTAATTTTATTCCTAATTTTAGAGATGTTCTTTTATAGTTTATGTATTAAATATATATTAAAGATTTTTATGGATTAAATGCCATTGTATTGCTTAGGCTGCCCAACACAATGACTTTTTAGATTTAAGGTTTAATACGTATTTTAAAAGTACTTTATTCTACTACATTTATGTGTAAGTTAGTATTACTTTTAAAGAGAAGGAAGACTTGATGATAGAAAAGAAGAAAAGCACTTTTGAGCTCCAAAAGTGCCAAAATAAGAGGAGCGCAGTTTAACGTCATGTCTCGGGACATTAAAATTATATTAATGTTCACTATTAGTATTTATCTACAGTTTTTATTAATATATTATGGCTATTAAGTTATTTATTAAAAGTTTTAATGTAATTTTACTTTAAGATTAAACTATACATCGCTTTAGAATGTTTGGGGAAAATAGTTTACCTTAAATTTTATCCTATTTCTAGTTATGCTCTTTTTTAGTTTATGTATTAAATATATATTAAAATTTTTATGGATAAAATGCCATTGTATTGATTAGGCTGTCCAACACAATGACATTTTAGATTTAAGGTTTAATAGGTATTTTAAAAGCACTTTATTCTACTACATTTATGTGTTAGCTAATATTACTTTTATAGCGGAGTAAGACATACGACGATTATTACTAATTAGTTACTTATTGAAAGTTTTAATGTAGTTTACTTTATGATAACACTATACATTGATTTAAAATGTTAGGGGAAAATAACTTAGCTTAATTTTATTCCTAATTTTAGAGATGTTCTTTTATAGTTTATGTATTAAATATATATTAAGGATTTTTATGGATTAAATGCCATTGTATTGCTTAGGCTGCCCAACACAATGACTTTTTAGATTTAAGGTTTAATATGTATTTTAAAAGTACTTTATTCTACTACATTTATGTGTAAGTTAGTATTACTTTTAAATAGAAGGAAGACTTGATGATAGAAAAGAAGAAAAGCACTTTTGAGCTCCAAAAGTTCCAAAATAAGAGGAGCGCAGTTTAACGTCATGTCTCGGGACATTAAAATTATATTAATGTTCACTATTAGTATTTATCTACAGTTTTTATTAATATATTATGGCTATTAAGTTATTTATTAAAAGTTTTAATGTAATTTTACTTTAAGATTAAACTATACATCGCTTTAGAATGTTTGGGGAAAATAGTTTACCGTAAATTTTATCCTATTTCTAGTTATGCTTTTTTTTAGTTTATGTATTAAATATATATTAAAATTTTAATGGATAAAATGCCATTGTATTGATTAGGCTGTCCAACACAATGACATTTTAGATTTAATAGGTATTTTAAAAGCACATTATTCTACTACATTTATGTGTTAGCTAATATTACTTTTATAGCAGAGGAAGACATACGACGATTATTACTAATTAGTTACTTATTGAAAGTTTTAATGTAGTTTACTTTATGATAACACTATACATTGATTTAAAATGTTAGGGGAAAATAGTTTACCTTAAATTTTATCCTAATTCTAGTTATGTTCTTTTTTAGTTTATGTATTAAAGTTATATTAAAATTTTTATGGATAAAATGCCATTGTATTGATTAGGCTGTCCAACACAATGACATTTTAGATTTAAGGTTTAAAAGGTTTTTTAAAAGCACTTTATTCTACTACATTTATGTGTCAGTTAATATTACTTTTATAGCGGAGGAAGACATACGACGATTATTACTAATTAGTTACTAATTGAAAGTTTTAATGTAGTTTACTTTATGATAACACTATACATTGATTTAAAATGTTAGGGGAAAATAACTTAGCTTAATTTTATTCCTAATTTTAGAGATGTTCTTTTATAGTTTATGTATTAAATATATATTAAGGATTTTTATGGATTAAATGCCATTGTATTGCTTAGGCTGCCCAACACAATGACTTTTTAGATTTAAGGTTTAATACGTATTTTAAAAGTACTTTATTCTACTACATTTATGTGTAAGTTAGTATTACTTTTAAAGAGAAGGAAGACTTGATGATAGAAAAGAAGAAAAGCACTTTTGAGCTCCAAAAGTGCCAAAATAAGAGGAGCGCAGTTTAACGTCATGTCTCGGGACATTAAAATTATATTAATGTTCACAATTAGTATTTATCTACAGTTTTTATTAATATATTATGGCTATTAAGTTATTTATTAAAAGTTTTAATGTAATTTTACTTTAAGATTAAACTATACATCGCTTTAGAATGTTTGGGGAAAATAGTTTACCTTAAATTTTATCCTATTTCTAGTTATGCTTTTTTTTAGTTTATGTATTAAATATATATTAAAATTTTTATGGATAAAATGCCATTGTATTGATTAGGCTGTCCAACACAATGACATTTTAGATTTTAGGTTTAATAGGTATTTTAAAAGCACTTTATTCTACTACATTTATGTGTTAGCTAATATTACTTTTATAGCGGAGGAAGACATACGACGATTATTACTAATTAGTTACTTATTAAAAGTTTTAATGTAGTTTACTTTATGATAACACTATACATTGATTTAAAATGTTAGGGGACAATAACTTAGCTTAAATTTATTCCTAATTTTAGAGATGTTCTTTTATAGTTTATGTATTAAATATATATGAAGGATTTTTATGGATTAAATGCCATTGTATTGATTAGGCTGCCCAACACAATGACTTTTTAGATTTAAGGTTTAATACGTATTTTAAAAGCACTTTATTCTACTACATTTATGTGTAAGTTAGTATTACTTTTAAAAAGAAGGAAGACTTGATGATAGAAAAGAAGAAAAGCACTTTTGAGCTCCAAAAGTGCCAAAATAAGAGGAGCGCAGTTTAATGTCATGTCTCGGGACATTAAAATTATATTAATGTTCACTATTAGTATTTATCTACAGTTTTTATTAGTATATTATGGCTATTAAGTTACTTATTAATAGATTTAATGTAATTTTACTTTTAGATTAAACTATACATTGCTTTAAAATGTTAGGGGACATTAAAATTATTTTAATGTTCACTATTAGTTTCTATTTACAGTTTTTATTAGTTTTTATGGCTATTAAGTTACTTATTAGAAGTTTTATTTTTTAAATATGAAAATCTGAAAAATTTTACCCTTAATTTATTTTTTATATTAAAGTTTTAGTAAAGATATGATAGCTTGTTAATATATTCTTATTTGTCTATTCTCTTAATGTACAATAAGTTAATTCTTTCTATTTTTTAATGTTTAAGATTTAGTTTAATCTTTCTAGGAGTATAGTTAGAGTTTGAAATTCAAACAAATAAAGCCAATTAAAATAATTATTTCATAAAAGAAAACACCCCTTGATCTAGGAACAGAAAGGCACAACTAGATTAAAACATATAAAACAAAGATGCTACATTTTTACATTCTTTTCTATACAAGTCCTAGGATAATCTAGTCATGCATGTTAATCAATGAATTAAACTCTGCCAAGGCATTGGTTATCCTGGCTGACTCATATTAGTACATCAACTTATCGATAAGTACATGAGTATTTAAGTAAGTACATCTGCTTCAACAAAAAAAAAAGACATTAGACATGTACACAATAAAAACATTTACTAATCAGTACTAGAGGATTAGGTTAGAATGTTAAAAAAAGGTTAAAATAACTTCACCTTAATGGTAATGACAAAATGACAAGTGAGTTTTGGAGAGTCCGTTTCATTTTCTTGTTTCATGATCTGAACCAGAAAAGAATAGTTATAAATTTTAAAATAAATAGATATATTTCTTGCACTAAAATAATTTTAGTTTAAAATATTGAGGTAACTAGTGTCTACAAATGTTTAATTATATAATTTTTAAAATAAAAAAAGGAAAATAACAAAAACATATAGAAGACTAAAAATGTCTTAAAAATACTTGCAAACTAAAAGAAATAGAATTTTTCTCAAAAAGTTTTAATAAAATGAAAGGATCAAACTAAACAATAAGAAAGCAAATTCAAAACAATCTAAGAGGCATGCTAAAACAATTCACAAACAAAAGAAGACATTTTCTGAATGTTTAATAATGTTTAAATAACTTCACCTAAAGGTAATTTCACATTAACATGTAGAGTTTTGAAGAGCTCTGTTCACTTTCTTGTTTCTTGATCTGATACAGAATAGATAAGTTTTTGTGATACAACAAAATAAAGATATTTATTTGCACTTAGAGAATAATTTTTTCTAAAAAGATTTTTAGTAAAATCATGGGGCTAACTATAGTCTAAAAAAAAAAGTTGAAAAAGTTCCCCCATAGAGACTTTGCTTTCTATATAAGGGAAGGTAATGTTAAGGTCTTTTTTTAAAATTGCCCAAAAGTCTATGAGCAGGGTCTCATGTGGCTAGCACAACGACCAACTGACTTTAATATCCCCAACTAAAGTCATGTACCCATTACAGTTGGGTGGACTCAGGGTTGCTCTAGGTTCTAAAACCATGCACATAACCACTCAGTCACCATAACATAAACTAGTGTCCACAAATATTTAAATATATTTTTCCTAGAATCAAAAAAATGAATAAGAAAAAGATCTCACCTGTTCTGCTTTCATACAAGAATATCTTCGACTGGAAACCTTTAAAAAAAAAACTTTAAACTAAAAGAATTAGATTTTTTCGCCAAATTATTTAAACAAACACTACACTAAAATGATAAAAGTAAATAGACTTTACATTTAGATTAAACTAAAGATTGGTTAGAAATTAAGTTATAGTAAAAATTTAATAAAAGTTCATTTTATAAGGCAATGTTAATGGTAAACAATGACAATGTAGCTACTAGGGTATAAAGCTTTTAATTCTACTATATTTAGGTTTAAGTTAATGCTACATTTAGTATTAAATTTTATATAAGCTACTTCTACTTTAAACCTCCAGTTATTTACTAGTTTTATATTTTGCTAACATTTTAGTTATATTCTATGTATTTATTTCTACTACATTTAGGTGTAAGTTAATACTACATTTAGTATTACATTCTATATAGTTTACTTCTACTTTAAACCTAAACTTATTAACTAGTTTTAAATATTATGCTAACATTTTGTTTAAATCTCTATTTTAAGCAAACAGAGGCATTGTTGACAGCAAACAATGACAATGTAGCTACTAGGCTATTTCGCTTTTAATTCTACTACAATTAGGTTTAAGTTAATGCTACATTTAGTAATACATTTTATATATTTTACTTCTACATTAAACCTACACTTATTAACTAGTTTTATATTATGCTAACATTTTAGTTTAAATCTATATTTTTAAGCAAACAGAGGCATTGTTGACAGCAAACAATGACAATGTAGCTACTAGGCTATAAAGCTTTTAATTCTACTATATTTAGGTTTAAGGTAATGCTACATTTAGTAATACATTTTATATATTTTACATCTACTTTAAACCTAAACTTATTAACTAGTTTTATATTTTGCTAACCTTTTAGTTTAAATCTCTATTTTTAAGCAAACAGAGGCATTGTTGACAGCAAACAATGACAATGTAGCTACTAGGCTATAAGCTTTTAATTCTACTATATTTACGTTTTCGTTAATGCTACATTTAGTATTACATTTTATATATTTTACTTCTACATTAAACCTACACTTATTAACTAGTTTTATATTATGCTAACATTTTAGTTTAAATCTCTATTTTTAAACAAACAGAGGCATTGTTGACAGCAAACAATGACAATGTAGCTACTAGGCTATTAAGCTTTTAATTCTACTATATTTAGGTTTAAGGTAATGCTACATTTAGTATTACATTTTATATATTTTACATCTACATTAAACCTACACTTATTAACTAGTTTTATATTATGCTAACATTTTAGTTTAAATCTATATTTTTAAGCAAACAGAGGCATTGTTGACAGCAAACAATGACAATGTAGCTACTAGGCTATAAGCTTTTAATTCTACTATATTTAGGTTTAAGGTTATGCTACATTTAGTATTACATTTTATATATTTTACATCTACTTTAAACCTAAACTTATTTACTAGTTTTATATTATGCTAACATTTTAGTTTAAATCTTTATTTTTAAGTAAACAGAGGCATTGTTGACAGCAAACAATGACAATGTAGCTACTAGGCTATTAAGCTTTTAATTCTACTATATTAAGGTTTAAGTTAAACTACATTTAGTATTACATTTTATATAGTTTACTTCTACTTTAAACCTGCACTTATTAACTAGTTTTAAATATTATGCTAACATTTTGTTTAAATCTCTATTTTAAGCAAACAGAGGCATTGTTGACAGCAAACAATGACAATGTAGCTACTAGGCTATTTCGCTTTTAATTCTACTACAATTAGGTTTAAGTTAATGCTACATTTAGTAATACATTTTATATATTTTACTTCTACATTAAACCTACACTTATTAACTAGTTTTATATTATGCTAACATTTTAGTTTAAATCTCTATTTTTAAGCAAACAGAGGCATTGTTGACAGCAAACAATGACAATGTAGCTACTAGGCTATTAAGCTTTTAATTCTACTATATTAAGGTTTAAGATAAACTACATTTAGTATTACATTTTATATAGTTTACTTCTACTTTAAACCTGCACTTATTAACTAGTTTTAAATATTATGCTAACATTTTGTTTAAATCTCTATTTTAAGCAAACAGAGGCATTGTTGACAGCAAACAATGACAATGTAGCTACTAGGCTATTAAGCTTTTAATTCTACTATATTAAGGTTTAAGTTAAACTACATTTAGTATTACATTTTATATATTTTACTTCTACATTAAACCTACACTTATTAACTAGTTTTATATTATGCTAACATTTTAGTTTAAATCTCTATTTTTAAGCAAACAGAGGCATTGTTGACAGCAAACAATGACAATGTAGCTACTAGGCTATTTCGCTTTTAATTCTACTACAATTAGGTTTAAGTTAATGCTACATTTAGTAATACATTTTATATATTTTACTTCTACATTAAACCTACACTTATTAACTAGTTTTATATTATGCTAACATTTTAGTTTGAATCTCTATTTTTAAGCAAACAGAGGCATTGTTGACAGCAAACAATGACAATGTAGCTACTAGGCTATAAGCTTTTAATTCTACTATATTTAGGTTTAAGGTTATGCTACATTTAGTATTACATTTTATATATTTTACATCTACTTTAAACCTAAACTTATTTACTAGTTTTATATTATGCTAACATTTTAGTTTAAATCTCTATTTTTAAGTAAACAGAGGCATTGTTGACAGCAAACAATGACAATGTAGCTACTAGGCTATTAAGCTTTTAATTCTACTATATTAAGGTTTAAGTTAAACTACATTTAGTATTACATTTTATATAGTTTACTTCTACTTTAAACCTGCACTTATTAACTAGTTTTAAATATTATGCTAACATTTTGTTTAAATCTCTATTTTAAGCAAACAGAGGCATTGTTGACAGCAAACAATGACAATGTAGCTACTAGGCTATTTCGCTTTTAATTCTACTACAATTAGGTTTAAGTTAATGCTACATTTAGTAATACATTTTATATATTTTACTTCTACATTAAACCTACACTTATTAACTAGTTTTATATTATGCTAACATTTTAGTTTAAATCTCTATTTTTAAGCAAACAGAGGCATTGTTGACAGCAAACAATGACAATGTAGCTACTAGGCTATTAAGCTTTTAATTCTACTATATTAAGGTTTAAGATAAACTACATTTAGTATTACATTTTATATAGTTTACTTCTACTTTAAACCTGCACTTATTAACTAGTTTTAAATATTATGCTAACATTTTGTTTAAATCTCTATTTTAAGCAAACAGAGGCATTGTTGACAGCAAACAATGACAATGTAGCTACTAGGCTATTAAGCTTTTAATTCTACTATATTAAGGTTTAAGTTAAACTACATTTAGTATTACATTTTATATATTTTACTTCTACATTAAACCTACACTTATTAACTAGTTTTATATTATGCTAACATTTTAGTTTAAATCTCTATTTTTAAGCAAACAGAGGCATTGTTGACAGCAAACAATGACAATGTAGCTACTAGGCTATTTCGCTTTTAATTCTACTACAATTAGGTTTAAGTTAATGCTACATTTAGTAATACATTTTATATATTTTACTTCTACATTAAACCTACACTTATTAACTAGTTTTATATTATGCTAACATTTTAGTTTGAATCTCTATTTTTAAGCAAACAGAGGCATTGTTGACAGCAAACAATGACAATGTAGCTACTAGGCTATAAGCTTTTAATTCTACTCTATTTAGGTTTAAGGTTATGCTACATTTAGTATTACATTTTATATATTTTACATCTACTTTAAACCTAAACTTATTTACTAGTTTTATATTATGCTAACATTTTAGTTTAAATCTCTATTTTTAAGCAAACAGAGGCATTGTTGACAGCAAACAATGACAATGTAGCTACTAGGCTATTAAGCTTTTAATTCTACTATATTAAGGTTTAAGTTAAACTACATTTAGTATTACATTTTATATATTTTACATCTACTTTAAACCTGCACTTATTAACTAGTTTTATATTATGCTAACATTTTGTTTAAATCTCTATTTTAAGCAAACAGAGGCATTGTTGACAGCAAACAATGACAATGTAGCTACTAGGCTATTTCGCTTTTAATTCTACTACAATTAGGTTTAAGTTAATGCTACATTTAGTAATACATTTTATATATTTTACTTCTACATTAAACCTACACTTATTAACTAGTTTTATATTATGCTAACATTTTAGTTTAAATCTCTATTTTTAAGCAAACAGAGGCATTGTTGACAGCAAACAATGACAATGTAGCTACTAGGCTATAAAGCTTTTAATTCTACTATATTTAGGTTTAAGGTAATGCTACATTTAGTATTACATTTTATATATTTTACTTCTACATTAAACCTACACTTATTAACTAGTTTTATATAATGCTAACATTTTAGTTTAAATCTCTATTTTTAAGCAAACAGAGGCATTGTTGACAGCAAACAATGACAATGTAGCTACTAGGCTATTAAGCTTTTAATTCTACTATATTTAGGTTTAAGGTTATGCTACATTTAGTATTACATTTTATATATTTTACATCTACTTTAAACCTAAACTTATTTACTAGTTTTATATTATGCTAACATTTTAGTTTAAATCTATATTTTTAAGCAAACAGAGGCATTGTTGACAGCAAACAATGACAATGTAGCTACTAGGCTATTAAGCTTTTAATTCTACTATATTAAGGTTTAAGTTAAACTACATTTAGTATTACATTTTATATAGTTTACTTCTACTTTAAACCTGCACTTATTAACAAGTTTTATATTATGCTAACCTTTTAGTTTAAATCTCTATTTTTAAGCAAACAGAGGCATTGTTGACAGCAAACAATGACAATGTAGCTACTAGGCTATAAAGCTTTTAATTCTACTATATTTAGGTTTAAGTTAAACTTCATTTAGTATTTAATTTTATATAGTCTACTTCTACTTTAAACCTCCATTTATTTACTAGTTTTATATTTTGCTAACATTTTAGTTATAATCTTTGTTTTTATTTCTACTACATTTAGGTGTAAGTTAATACTACATTTAGTTTTAGAGTTACTATAATTTTTGTCTACTACTAACCTAAATATATTTACTAGTTTAATATTACACTAACATTTCAGTTTATTTTACATTTAGGGAGAAGATAGACATCAAGTTGGAAAAGAAGAAAAGCACTTTTAAGCTCTAAAAGTGCCAAAAAAAGAGGAGCACAGTTTAACGTCATGTCTCAGGACATTATAATTTTTTTAATGTTTGCAATGATTTTATCTTAGTATTAGGTTTTTCTACTATACCTTTTTCTATTATATATATGGTGTAAGTTTATAGGTTATATAGCTAATGTCTACTTTAATCCTATATATATATTTACTTGTTTTTTTTTAATTATGCTAACATTTTAGTTTGAATCTCTATTTTTAAGCAAACAGAGGCATTGTTGACAGCAAACAATGACAATGTAGCTACTAGGCTATAAGCTTTTAATTCTACTATATTTAGGTTTAAGGTTATGCTACATTTAGTATTACATTTTATATATTTTACATCTACTTTAAACCTAACCTTATTTACTAGTTTTATATTATGCTAACATTTTAGTTTAAATCTCTATTTTTAAGTAAACAGAGGCATTGTTGACAGCAAACAATGACAATGTAGCTACTAGGCTATTAAGCTTTTAATTCTACTATATTAAGGTTTAAGTTAAACTACATTTAGTATTACATTTTATATAGTTTACTTCTACTTTAAACCTGCACTTATTAACTAGTTTTAAATATTATGCTAACATTTTGTTTAAATCTCTATTTTAAGCAAACAGAGGCATTGTTGACAGCAAACAATGACAATGTAGCTACTAGGCTATTTCGCTTTTAATTCTACTACAATTAGGTTTAAGTTAATGCTACATTTAGTAATACATTTTATATATTTTACTTCTACATTAAACCTACACTTATTAACTAGTTTTATATTATGCTAACATTTTAGTTTAAATCTCTATTTTTAAGCAAACAGAGGCATTGTTGACAGCAAACAATGACAATGTAGCTACTAGGCTATAAAGCTTTTAATTCTACTATATTTAGGTTTAAGGTAATGCTACATTTAGTATTACATTTTATATATTTTACTTCTACATTAAACCTACACTTATTAACTAGTTTTATATTATGCTAACATTTTAGTTTAAATTTCTATTTTTAAGCAAACAGAGGTATTGTTGACAGCAAACAATGACAATGTAACTACTAGGGTATTAAGCTTTTAATTCTACTACATTTAGGTTTAAGTTAAACTTCATTTAGTATTTAATTTTATATAGTCTACTTCTACTTTAAACCTCCATTTATTTACTAGTTTTATATTTTGCTAACATTTTAGTTATAATCTTTGTTTTTATTTCTACTACATTTAGGTGTAAGTTAATACTACATTTAGTTTTAGAGTTACTATAATTTTTGTCTACTACTAACCTAAATATATTTACTAGTTTAATATTACACTAACATTTCAGTTTATTTTACATTTAGGGAGAAGATAGACATCAAGTTGGAAAAGAAGAAAAGCACTTTTAAGCTCTAAAAGTGCCAAAAAAAGAGGAGCACAGTTTAACGTCATGTCTCAGGACATTATAATTTTTTTAATGTTTGCAATGATTTTATCTTAGTATTAGGTTTTTCTACTATACCTTTTTCTATTATATATATGGTGTAGTTTATAGGTTATATAGCTAATGTCTACTTTAATCCTATATATATATTTACTTGTTTTTTTTTAATTATGCTAACATTTTAGTTTGAATCTCTATTTTTAAGCAAACAGAGGCATTGTTGACAGCAAACAATGACAATGTAGCTACTAGGCTATAAGCTTTTAATTCTACTATATTTAGGTTTAAGGTTATGCTACATTTAGTATTACATTTTATATATTTTACATCTACTTTAAACCTAAACTTATTTACTAGTTTTATATTATGCTAACATTTTAGTTTAAATCTCTATTTTTAAGTAAACAGAGGCATTGTTGACAGCAAACAATGACAATGTAGCTACTAGGCTATTAAGCTTTTAATTCTACTATATTAAGGTTTAAGTTAAACTACATTTAGTATTACATTTTATATAGTTTACTTCTACTTTAAACCTGCACTTATTAACTAGTTTTAAATATTATGCTAACATTTTGTTTAAATCTCTATTTTAAGCAAACAGAGGCATTGTTGACAGCAAACAATGACAATGTAGCTACTAGGCTATTAAGCTTTTAATTCTACTATATTTAGGTTTAAGGTAATGCTACATTTAGTATTACATTTTATATATTTTACTTCTACATTAAACCTACACTTATTAACTAGTTTTATATTATGCTAACATTTTAGTTTAAATCTCTATTTTTAAGCAAACAGAGGCATTGTTGACAGCAAACAATGACAATGTAGCTACTAGGCTATTAAGCTTTTAATTCTACTATATTTAGGTTTAAGGTTATGCTACATTTAGTATTACATTTTATATATTTTACATCTACTTTAAACCTAAACTTATTTACTAGTTTTATATTATGCTAACATTTTAGTTTAAATCTATATTTTTAAGCAAACAGAGGCATTGTTGACAGCAAACAATGACAATGTAGCTACTAGGCTATTAAGCTTTTAATTCTACTATATTAAGGTTTAAGTTAAACTACATTTAGTATTACATTTTATATAGTTTACTTCTACTTTAAACCTGCACTTATTAACAAGTTTTATATTATGCTAACCTTTTAGTTTAAATCTCTATTTTTAAGCAAACAGAGGCATTGTTGACAGCAAACAATGACAATGTAGCTACTAGGCTATAAAGCTTTTAATTCTACTATATTTAGGTTTAAGTTAAACTTCATTTAGTTTTTAATTTTATATAGTCTACTTCTACTTTAAACCTCCATTTATTTACTAGTTTTATATTTTGCTAACATTTTAGTTATAATCTTTGTTTTTATTTCTACTACATTTAGGTGTAAGTTAATACTACATTTAGTTTTAGAGTTACTATAATTTTTGTCTACTACTAACCTAAATATATTTACTAGTTTAATATTACACTAACATTTCAGTTTATTTTACATTTAGGGAGAAGATAGACATCAAGTTGGAAAAGAAGAAAAGCACTTTTAAGCTCTAAAAGTGCCAAAAAAAGAGGAGCACAGTTTAACGTCATGTCTCAGGACATTATAATTTTTTTAATGTTTGCAATGATTTTATCTTAGTATTAGGTTTTTCTACTATACCTTTTTCTATTATATATATGGTGTAAGTTTATAGGTTATATAGCTAATGTCTACTTTAATCCTATATATATATTTACTTGTTTTTTTTTAATTATGCTAACATTTTAGTTTGAATCTCTATTTTTAAGCAAACAGAGGCATTGTTGACAGCAAACAATGACAATGTAGCTACTAGGCTATAAGCTTTTAATTCTACTATATTTAGGTTTAAGGTTATGCTACATTTAGTATTACATTTTATATATTTTACATCTACTTTAAACCTAAACTTATTTACTAGTTTTATATTATGCTAACATTTTAGTTTAAATCTCTATTTTTAAGTAAACAGAGGCATTGTTGACAGCAAACAATGACAATGTAGCTACTAGGCTATTAAGCTTTTAATTCTACTATATTAAGGTTTAAGTTAAACTACATTTAGTATTACATTTTATATAGTTTACTTCTACTTTAAACCTGCACTTATTAACTAGTTTTAAATATTATGCTAACATTTTGTTTAAATCTCTATTTTAAGCAAACAGAGGCATTGTTGACAGCAAACAATGACAATGTAGCTACTAGGCTATTTCGCTTTTAATTCTACTACAATTAGGTTTAAGTTAATGCTACATTTAGTAATACATTTTATATATTTTACTTCTACATTAAACCTACACTTATTAACTAGTTTTATATTATGCTAACATTTTAGTTTAAATCTCTATTTTTAAGCAAACAGAGGCATTGTTGACAGCAAACAATGACAATGTAGCTACTAGGCTATAAAGCTTTTAATTCTACTATATTTAGGTTTAAGGTAATGCTACATTTAGTATTACATTTTATATATTTTACTTCTACATTAAACCTACACTTATTAACTAGTTTTATATTATGCTAACATTTTAGTTTAAATTTCTATTTTTAAGCAAACAGAGGTATTGTTGACAGCAAACAATGACAATGTAACTACTAGGGTATTAAGCTTTTAATTCTACTACATTTAGGTTTAAGTTAAACTTCATTTAGTATTTAATTTTATATAGTCTACTTCTACTTTAAACCTCCATTTATTTACTAGTTTTATATTTTGCTAACATTTTAGTTATAATCTTTGTTTTTATTTCTACTACATTTAGGTGTAAGTTAATACTACATTTAGTTTTAGAGTTACTATAATTTTTGTCTACTACTAACCTAAATATATTTACTAGTTTAATATTACACTAACATTTCAGTTTATTTTACATTTAGGGAGAAGATAGACATCAAGTTGGAAAAGAAGAAAAGCACTTTTAAGCTCTAAAAGTGCCAAAAAAAGAGGAGCACAGTTTAACGTCATGTCTCAGGACATTATAATTTTTTTAATGTTTGCAATGATTTTATCTTAGTATTAGGTTTTTCTACTATACCTTTTTCTATTATATATATGGTGTAAGTTTATAGGTTATATAGCTAATGTCTACTTTAATCCTATATATATATTTACTTGTTTTTTTTTAATTATGCTAACATTTTAGTTTAAATCTCTATTTTTAAGCAAACAGAGGCATTGTTGACAGCAAACAATGACAATGTAGCTACTAGGCTATAAGCTTTTAATTCTACTATATTTAGGTTTAAGGTTATGCTACATTTAGTATTACATTTTATATATTTTACATCTACTTTAAACCTAAACTTATTTACTAGTTTTATATTATGCTAACATTTTTGTTTAAATCTCTATTTTTAAGTAAACAGAGGCATTGTTGACAGCAAACAATGACAATGTAGCTACTAGGCTATTAAGCTTTTAATTCTACTATATTAAGGTTTAAGTTAAACTACATTTAGTATTACATTTTATATAGTTTACTTCTACTTTAAACCTGCACTTATTAACTAGTTTTAAATATTATGCTAACATTTTGTTTAAATCTCTATTTTAAGCAAACAGAGGCATTGTTGACAGCAAACAATGACAATGTAGCTACTAGGCTATTTCGCTTTTAATTCTACTACAATTAGGTTTAAGTTAATGCTACATTTAGTAATACATTTTATATATTTTACTTCTACATTAAACCTACACTTATTAACTAGTTTTATATTATGCTAACATTTTAGTTTAAATCTCTATTTTTAAGCAAACAGAGGCATTGTTGACAGCAAACAATGACAATGTAGCTACTAGGCTATTAAGCTTTTAATTCTACTATATTTAGGTTTAAGGTTATGCTACATTTAGTATTACATTTTATATATTTTACATCTACTTTAAACCTAAACTTATTTACTAGTTTTATATTATGCTAACATTTTAGTTTAAATCTCTATTTTTAAGTAAACAGAGGCATTGTTGACAGCAAACAATGACAATGTAGCTACTAGGCTATTAAGCTTTTAATTCTACTATATTAAGGTTTAAGTTAAACTACATTTAGTATTACATTTTATATAGTTTACTTCTACTTTAAACCTGCACTTATTAACTAGTTTTAAATATTATGCTAACATTTTGTTTAAATCTCTATTTTAAGCAAACAGAGGCATTGTTGACAGCAAACAATGACAATGTAGCTACTAGGCTATTTCGCTTTTAATTCTACTACAATTAGGTTTAAGTTAATGCTACATTTAGTAATACATTTTATATATTTTACTTCTACATTAAACCTACACTTATTAACTAGTTTTATATTATGCTAACATTTTAGTTTAAATCTCTATTTTTAAGCAAACAGAGGCATTGTTGACAGCAAACAATGACAATGTAGCTACTAGGCTATAAAGCTTTTAATTCTACTATATTTAGGTTTAAGGTAATGCTACATTTAGTATTACATTTTATATATTTTACTTCTACATTAAACCTACACTTATTAACTAGTTTTATATTATGCTAACATTTTGTTTAAATCTCTATTTTAAGCAAACAGAGGCATTGTTGACAGCAAACAATGACAATGTAGCTACTAGGCTATTTCGCTTTTAATTCTACTACAATTAGGTTTAAGTTAATGCTACATTTAGTAATACATTTTATATATTTTACTTCTACATTAAACCTACACTTATTAACTAGTTTTATATTATGCTAACATTTTAGTTTAAATCTCTATTTTTAAGCAAACAGAGGCATTGTTGACAGCAAACAATGACAATGTAGCTACTAGGCTATAAAGCTTTTAATTCTACTATATTTAGGTTTAAGGTAATGCTACATTTAGTATTACATTTTATATATTTTACTTCTACATTAAACCTACACTTATTAACTAGTTTTATATTATGCTAACATTTTAGTTTAAATCTCTATTTTTAAGCAAACAGAGGCATTGTTGACAGCAAACAATGACAATGTAGCTACTAGGCTATTAAGCTTTTAATTCTACTATATTTAGGTTTAAGGTTATGCTACATTTAGTATTACATTTTATATATTTTACATCTACTTTAAACCTAAACTTATTTACTAGTTTTATATTATGCTAACATTTTAGTTTAAATCTATATTTTTAAGCAAACAGAGGCATTGTTGACAGCAAACAATGACAATGTAGCTACTAGGCTATTAAGCTTTTAATTCTACTATATTAAGGTTTAAGTTAAACTACATTTAGTATTACATTTTATATAGTTTACTTCTACTTTAAACCTGCACTTATTAACAAGTTTTATATTATGCTAACCTTTTAGTTTAAATCTCTATTTTTAAGCAAACAGAGGCATTGTTGACAGCAAACAATGACAATGTAGCTACTAGGCTATAAAGCTTTTAATTCTACTATATTTAGGTTTAAGGTAATGCTACATTTAGTATTACATTTTATATATTTTACATCTACTTTAAACTTGCACTTATTAACTAGTTTTATATTATGCTAACCTTTTAGTTTAAATCTCTATTTTTAAGCAAACAGAGGCATTGTTGACCACAAACAATGACAATGTAGCTACTAGGCTATAAGCTTTTAATTCTACTATATTTAGGTTTAAGGTTATGCTACATTTAGTATTACATTTTATATAGTTTACTTCTACTTTAAACCTGCACTTATTAACTAGTTTTAAATATTATGCTAACATTTTGTTTAAATCTCTATTTTAAGCAAACAGAGGCATTGTTGACAGCAAACAATGACAATGTAGCTACTAGGCTATTTCGCTTTTAATTCTACTACAATTAGGTTTAAGTTAATGCTACATTTAGTAATACATTTTATTTATTTTACTTCTACATTAAACCTACACTTATTAACTAGTTTTATATTATGCTAACATTTTAGTTTAAATCTCTATTTTTAAGCAAACAGAGGCATTGTTGACAGCAAACAATGACAATGTAGCTACTAGGCTATTAAGCTTTTAATTCTACTATACTTAGGTTTAAGTTAAACACAGTTAGTATTACATTTTATATAGTTTACTTCTACTTTAAACCTAAACTTATTTACTAGTTTTATATTATGCTAACATTTATTTTAAATTTCTATTTTTAAGCAAACAGAGGTATTGTTGACAGCAAACAATGACAATGTAACTACTAGGGTATTAAGCTTTTAATTCTACTACATTTAGGTTTAAGTTAAACTTCATTTAGTATTTAATTTTATATAGTCTACTTCTACTTTAAACCTCCATTTATTTACTAGTTTTATATTTTGCTAACGTTTTAGTTATAATCTTTGTTTTTATTTCTACTACATTTAGGTGTAAGTTAATACTACATTTAGTTTTAGAGTTACTATAATTTTTGTCTACTACTAACCTAAATATATTTACTAGTTTAATATTACACTAACATTTCAGTTTATTTTACATTTAGGGAGAAGATAGACATCAAGTTGGAAAAGAAGAAAAGCACTTTTAAGCTCTAAAAGTGCCAAAAAAAGAGGAGCACAGTTTAACGTCATGTCTCAGGACATTATAATTTTTTTAATGTTTGCAATGATTTTATCTTAGTATTAGGTTTTTCTACTATACCTTTTTCTATTATATATATGGTGTAAGTTTATAGGTTATATAGCTAATGTCTACTTTAATCCTATATATATATTTACTTGTTTTTTTTTAATTATGCTAACATTTTAGTTTGAATCTCTATTTTTAAGCAAACAGAGGCATTGTTGACAGCAAACAATGACAATGTAGCTACTAGGCTATTAAGCTTTTAATTCTACTATATTTAGGTTTAAGGTAATGCTACATTTAGTATTATATTTTATATATTTTACATCTACTTTAAACCTAAACTTATTTACTAGTTTTATATTATGCTAACATTTTAGTTTAAATCTCTATTTTTAAGCAAACAGAGGCATTGTTGACAGCAAACAATGACAATGTAGCTACTAGGCTATTAAGCTTTTAATTCTACTATATTAAGGTTTAAGTTAAACTACATTTAGTATTACATTTTATATATTTTACATCTACTTTAAACCTAAACTTATTAACTAGTTTTATATTTTGCTAACCTTTTAGTTTAAATCTCTATTTTTAAGCAAACAGAGGCATTGTTGACAGCAAACAATGACAATGTAGCTACTAGGCTATAAGCTTTTAATTCTACTATATTTACGTTTTCGTTAATGCTACATTTAGTATTACATTTTATATATTTTACTTCTACATTAAACCTACACTTATTAACTAGTTTTATATTATGCTAACATTTTAGTTTAAATCTCTATTTTTAAGCAAACAGAGGCATTGTTGACAGCAAACAATGACAATGTAGCTACTAGGCTATTAAGCTTTTAATTCTACTATATTTAGGTTTAAGGTTATGCTACATTTAGTATTACATTTTATATATTTTACATCTACTTTAAACCTGCACTTATTAACTAGTTTTATATTATGCTAACCTTTTAGTTTAAATCTCTATTTTTAAGCAAACAGAGGCATTGTTGACAGCAAACAATGACAATGTAGCTACTAGGCTATTAAGCTTTAAATTCTACTATATTAAGGTTTAAGTTAAACTACATTTAGTATTACATTTTATATAGTTTACTTCTACTTTAAACCTGCACTTATTAACTAGTTTTATATTATGCTAACCTTTTAGTTTAAATCTCTATTTTTAAGCAAACAGAGGCATTGTTGACAGCAAACAATGACAATGTAGCTACTAGGCTATAAAGCTTTTAATTCTACTATATTTAGGTTTAAGGTAATGCTACATTTAGTATTACATTTTATATATTTTACATCTACTTTAAACCTGCACTTATTAACTAGTTTTATATTATGCTAACCTTTTAGTTTAAATCTCTATTTTTAAGCAAACAGAGGCATTGTTGACAGCAAACAATGACAATGTAGCTACTAGGCTATAAGCTTTTAATTCTACTATATTTAGGTTTAAGGTTATGCTACATTTAGTATTACATTTTATATATTTTACATCTACTTTAAACCTAAACTTATTTACTAGTTTTATATTATGCTAACATTTTAGTTTAAATTTCTATTTTTAAGCAAACAGAGGCATTGTTGACAGCAAACAATGACAATGTAACTACTAGGGTATTAAGCTTTTAATTCTACTACATTTAGGTTTAAGTTAAACTTCATTTAGTATTTAATTTTATATAGTCTACTTCTACTTTAAACCTCCATTTATTTACTAGTTTTATATTTTGCTAACGTTTTAGTTATAATCTTTGTTTTTATTTCTACTACATTTAGGTGTAAGTTAATACTACATTTAGTTTTAGAGTTACTATAATTTTTGTCTACTACTAACCTAAATATATTTACTAGTTTAATATTACACTAACATTTCAGTTTATTTTACATTTAGGGAGAAGATAGACATCAAGTTGGAAAAGAAGAAAAGCACTTTTAAGCTCTAAAAGTGCCAAAAAAAGAGGAGCACAATTTAACGTCATGTCTCAGGACATTACAATTTTTTTAATGTTTGCAATGATTTTATCTTAGTATTAGGTTTTTCTACTATACCTTTTTCTATTATATATATGGTGTAAGTTAATACTACATTTAGTTTATAGGTTATATAGCTAATGTCTACTTTAATCCTATATATATATTTACTTGTTTTTTTTTAATTATGCTAACATTTTAGTTTGAATCTCTATTTTTAAGCAAACAGAGGCATTGTTGACAGCAAACAATGACAATGTAGCTACTAGGCTATTAAGCTTTTAATTCTACTATATTTAGGTTTAAGGTAATGCTACATTTAGTATTATATTTTATATATTTTACATCTACTTTAAACCTAAACTTATTTACTAGTTTTATATTATGCTAACATTTTAGTTTAAATCTCTATTTTTAAGCAAACAGAGGCATTGTTGACAGCAAACAATGACAATGTAGCTACTAGGCTATTAAGCTTTTAATTCTACTATATTAAGGTTTAAGTTAAACTACATTTAGTATTACATTTTATATATTTTACATCTACTTTAAACCTGCACTTATTAACTAGTTTTATATTATGCTAACCTTTTAGTTTAAATCTCTATTTTTAAGCAAACAGAGGCATTGTTGACAGCAAACAATGACAATGTAGCTACTAGGCTATTAAGCTTTTAATTCTACTATATTTAGGTTTAAGGTTATTCTACATTTAGTATTACATTTTATATATTTTACATCTACTTTAAACCTAAACTTATTTACTAGTTTTATATTATGCTAACATTTTAGTTTAAATCTCTATTTTTAAGCAAACAGAGGCATTGTTGACAGCAAACAATGACAATGTAGCTACTAGGCTATTAAGCTTTTAATTCTACTATATTAAGGTTTAAGTTAAACTACATTTAGTATTACATTTTATATAGTTTACAATCTACTTTAAACCTAAACTTATTAACTAGTTTTATATTTTGCTAACCTTTTAGTTTAAATCTCTATTTTTAAGCAAACAGAGGCATTGTTGACAGCAAACAATGACAATGTAGCTACTAGGCTATAAGCTTTTAATTCTACTATATTTACGTTTTCGTTAATGCTACATTTAGTATTACATTTTATATATTTTACTTCTACATTAAACCTACACTTATTAACTAGTTTTATATTATGCTAACATTTTAGTTTAAATCTCTATTTTTAAACAAACAGAGGCATTGTTGACAGCAAACAATGACAATGTAGCTACTAGGCTATTAAGCTTTTAATTCTACTATATTTAGGTTTAAGGTAATGCTACATTTAGTATTACATTTTATATATTTTACATCTACATTAAACCTACACTTATTAACTAGTTTTATATTATGCTAACATTTTAGTTTAAATCTATATTTTTAAGCAAACAGAGGCATTGTTGACAGCAAACAATGACAATGTAGCTACTAGGCTATAAGCTTTTAATTCTACTATATTTAGGTTTAAGGTTATGCTACATTTAGTATTACATTTTATATATTTTACATCTACTTTAAACCTAAACTTATTTACTAGTTTTATATTATGCTAACATTTTAGTTTAAATCTTTATTTTTAAGTAAACAGAGGCATTGTTGACAGCAAACAATGACAATGTAGCTACTAGGCTATTAAGCTTTTAATTCTACTATATTAAGGTTTAAGTTAAACTACATTTAGTATTACATTTTATATAGTTTACTTCTACTTTAAACCTGCACTTATTAACTAGTTTTAAATATTATGCTAACATTTTGTTTAAATCTCTATTTTAAGCAAACAGAGGCATTGTTGACAGCAAACAATGACAATGTAGCTACTAGGCTATTTCGCTTTTAATTCTACTACAATTAGGTTTAAGTTAATGCTACATTTAGTAATACATTTTATATATTTTACTTCTACATTAAACCTACACTTATTAACTAGTTTTATATTATGCTAACATTTTAGTTTAAATCTCTATTTTTAAGCAAACAGAGGCATTGTTGACAGCAAACAATGACAATGTAGCTACTAGGCTATTAAGCTTTTAATTCTACTATATTAAGGTTTAAGATAAACTACATTTAGTATTACATTTTATATAGTTTACTTCTACTTTAAACCTGCACTTATTAACTAGTTTTAAATATTATGCTAACATTTTGTTTAAATCTCTATTTTAAGCAAACAGAGGCATTGTTGACAGCAAACAATGACAATGTAGCTACTAGGCTATTAAGCTTTTAATTCTACTATATTAAGGTTTAAGTTAAACTACATTTAGTATTACATTTTATATATTTTACTTCTACATTAAACCTACACTTATTAACTAGTTTTATATTATGCTAACATTTTAGTTTAAATCTCTATTTTTAAGCAAACAGAGGCATTGTTGACAGCAAACAATGACAATGTAGCTACTAGGCTATTTCGCTTTTAATTCTACTACAATTAGGTTTAAGTTAATGCTACATTTAGTAATACATTTTATATATTTTACTTCTACATTAAACCTACACTTATTAACTAGTTTTATATTATGCTAACATTTTAGTTTGAATCTCTATTTTTAAGCAAACAGAGGCATTGTTGACAGCAAACAATGACAATGTAGCTACTAGGCTATAAGCTTTTAATTCTACTATATTTAGGTTTAAGGTTATGCTACATTTAGTATTACATTTTATATATTTTACATCTACTTTAAACCTAAACTTATTTACTAGTTTTATATTATGCTAACATTTTAGTTTAAATCTCTATTTTTAAGTAAACAGAGGCATTGTTGACAGCAAACAATGACAATGTAGCTACTAGGCTATTAAGCTTTTAATTCTACTATATTAAGGTTTAAGTTAAACTACATTTAGTATTACATTTTATATAGTTTACTTCTACTTTAAACCTGCACTTATTAACTAGTTTTAAATATTATGCTAACATTTTGTTTTAAATCTCTATTTTAAGCAAACAGAGGCATTGTTGACAGCAAACAATGACAATGTAGCTACTAGGCTATTTCGCTTTTAATTCTACTACAATTAGGTTTAAGTTAATGCTACATTTAGTAATACATTTTATATATTTTACTTCTACATTAAACCTACACTTATTAACTAGTTTTATATTATGCTAACATTTTAGTTTAAATCTCTATTTTTAAGCAAACAGAGGCATTGTTGACAGCAAACAATGACAATGTAGCTACTAGGCTATTAAGCTTTTAATTCTACTATATTAAGGTTTAAGATAAACTACATTTAGTATTACATTTTATATAGTTTACTTCTACTTTAAACCTGCACTTATTAACTAGTTTTAAATATTATGCTAACATTTTGTTTAAATCTCTATTTTAAGCAAACAGAGGCATTGTTGACAGCAAACAATGACAATGTAGCTACTAGGCTATTAAGCTTTTAATTCTACTATATTAAGGTTTAAGTTAAACTACATTTAGTATTACATTTTATATATTTTACTTCTACATTAAACCTACACTTATTAACTAGTTTTATATTATGCTAACATTTTAGTTTAAATCTCTATTTTTAAGCAAACAGAGGCATTGTTGACAGCAAACAATGACAATGTAGCTACTAGGCTATTTCGCTTTTAATTCTACTACAATTAGGTTTAAGTTAATGCTACATTTAGTAATACATTTTATATATTTTACTTCTACATTAAACCTACACTTATTAACTAGTTTTATATTATGCTAACATTTTAGTTTGAATCTCTATTTTTAAGCAAACAGAGGCATTGTTGACAGCAAACAATGACAATGTAGCTACTAGGCTATAAGCTTTTAATTCTACTCTATTTAGGTTTAAGGTTATGCTACATTTAGTATTACATTTTATATATTTTACATCTACTTTAAACCTAAACTTATTTACTAGTTTTATATTATGCTAACATTTTAGTTTAAATCTCTATTTTTAAGCAAACAGAGGCATTGTTGACAGCAAACAATGACAATGTAGCTACTAGGCTATTAAGCTTTTAATTCTACTATATTAAGGTTTAAGTTAAACTACATTTAGTATTACATTTTATATATTTTACATCTACTTTAAACCTGCACTTATTAACTAGTTTTATATTATGCTAACATTTTGTTTAAATCTCTATTTTAAGCAAACAGAGGCATTGTTGACAGCAAACAATGACAATGTAGCTACTAGGCTATTTCGCTTTTAATTCTACTACAATTAGGTTTAAGTTAATGCTACATTTAGTAATACATTTTATATATTTTACTTCTACATTAAACCTACACTTATTAACTAGTTTTATATTATGCTAACATTTTAGTTTAAATCTCTATTTTTAAGCAAACAGAGGCATTGTTGACAGCAAACAATGACAATGTAGCTACTAGGCTATAAAGCTTTTAATTCTACTATATTTAGGTTTAAGGTAATGCTACATTTAGTATTACATTTTATATATTTTACTTCTACATTAAACCTACACTTATTAACTAGTTTTATATAATGCTAACATTTTAGTTTAAATCTCTATTTTTAAGCAAACAGAGGCATTGTTGACAGCAAACAATGACAATGTAGCTACTAGGCTATTAAGCTTTTAATTCTACTATATTTAGGTTTAAGGTTATGCTACATTTAGTATTACATTTTATATATTTTACATCTACTTTAAACCTAAACTTATTTACTAGTTTTATATTATGCTAACATTTTAGTTTAAATCTATATTTTTAAGCAAACAGAGGCATTGTTGACAGCAAACAATGACAATGTAGCTACTAGGCTATTAAGCTTTTAATTCTACTATATTAAGGTTTAAGTTAAACTACATTTAGTATTACATTTTATATAGTTTACTTCTACTTTAAACCTGCACTTATTAACAAGTTTTATATTATGCTAACCTTTTAGTTTAAATCTCTATTTTTAAGCAAACAGAGGCATTGTTGACAGCAAACAATGACAATGTAGCTACTAGGCTATAAAGCTTTTAATTCTACTATATTTAGGTTTAAGTTAAACTTCATTTAGTATTTAATTTTATATAGTCTACTTCTACTTTAAACCTCCATTTATTTACTAGTTTTATATTTTGCTAACATTTTAGTTATAATCTTTGTTTTTATTTCTACTACATTTAGGTGTAAGTTAATACTACATTTAGTTTTAGAGTTACTATAATTTTTGTCTACTACTAACCTAAATATATTTACTAGTTTAATATTACACTAACATTTCAGTTTATTTTACATTTAGGGAGAAGATAGACATCAAGTTGGAAAAGAAGAAAAGCACTTTTAAGCTCTAAAAGTGCCAAAAAAAGAGGAGCACAGTTTAACGTCATGTCTCAGGACATTATAATTTTTTTAATGTTTGCAATGATTTTATCTTAGTATTAGGTTTTTCTACTATACCTTTTTCTATTATATATATGGTGTAAGTTTATAGGTTATATAGCTAATGTCTACTTTAATCCTATATATATATTTACTTGTTTTTTTTTAATTATGCTAACATTTTAGTTTGAATCTCTATTTTTAAGCAAACAGAGGCATTGTTGACAGCAAACAATGACAATGTAGCTACTAGGCTATAAGCTTTTAATTCTACTATATTTAGGTTTAAGGTTATGCTACATTTAGTATTACATTTTATATATTTTACATCTACTTTAAACCTAACCTTATTTACTAGTTTTATATTATGCTAACATTTTAGTTTAAATCTCTATTTTTAAGTAAACAGAGGCATTGTTGACAGCAAACAATGACAATGTAGCTACTAGGCTATTAAGCTTTTAATTCTACTATATTAAGGTTTAAGTTAAACTACATTTAGTATTACATTTTATATAGTTTACTTCTACTTTAAACCTGCACTTATTAACTAGTTTTAAATATTATGCTAACATTTTGTTTAAATCTCTATTTTAAGCAAACAGAGGCATTGTTGACAGCAAACAATGACAATGTAGCTACTAGGCTATTTCGCTTTTAATTCTACTACAATTAGGTTTAAGTTAATGCTACATTTAGTAATACATTTTATATATTTTACTTCTACATTAAACCTACACTTATTAACTAGTTTTATATTATGCTAACATTTTAGTTTAAATCTCTATTTTTAAGCAAACAGAGGCATTGTTGACAGCAAACAATGACAATGTAGCTACTAGGCTATAAAGCTTTTAATTCTACTATATTTAGGTTTAAGGTAATGCTACATTTAGTATTACATTTTATATATTTTACTTCTACATTAAACCTACACTTATTAACTAGTTTTATATTATGCTAACATTTTAGTTTAAATTTCTATTTTTAAGCAAACAGAGGTATTGTTGACAGCAAACAATGACAATGTAACTACTAGGGTATTAAGCTTTTAATTCTACTACATTTAGGTTTAAGTTAAACTTCATTTAGTATTTAATTTTATATAGTCTACTTCTACTTTAAACCTCCATTTATTTACTAGTTTTATATTTTGCTAACATTTTAGTTATAATCTTTGTTTTTATTTCTACTACATTTAGGTGTAAGTTAATACTACATTTAGTTTTAGAGTTACTATAATTTTTGTCTACTACTAACCTAAATATATTTACTAGTTTAATATTACACTAACATTTCAGTTTATTTTACATTTAGGGAGAAGATAGACATCAAGTTGGAAAAGAAGAAAAGCACTTTTAAGCTCTAAAAGTGCCAAAAAAAGAGGAGCACAGTTTAACGTCATGTCTCAGGACATTATAATTTTTTTAATGTTTGCAATGATTTTATCTTAGTATTAGGTTTTTCTACTATACCTTTTTCTATTATATATATGGTGTAGTTAATACTACATTTAGTTTATAGGTTATATAGCTAATGTCTACTTTAATCCTATATATATATTTACTTGTTTTTTTTTAATTATGCTAACATTTTAGTTTGAATCTCTATTTTTAAGCAAACAGAGGCATTGTTGACAGCAAACAATGACAATGTAGCTACTAGGCTATTAAGCTTTTAATTCTACTATATTTAGGTTTAAGGTTATGCTACATTTAGTATTACATTTTATATATTTTACATCTACTTTAAACCTAAACTTATTTACTAGTTTTATATTATGCTAACATTTTAGTTTAAATCTCTATTTTTAAGCAAACAGAGGCATTGTTGACAGCAAACAATGACAATGTAGCTACTAGGCTATTAAGCTTTTAATTCTACTATATTAAGGTTTAAGTTAAACTACATTTAGTATTACATTTTATATATTTTACATCTACTTTAAACCTGCACTTATTAACTAGTTTTATATTATGCTAACCTTTTAGTTTAAATCTCTATTTTTAAGCAAACAGAGGCATTGTTGACAGCAAACAATGACAATGTAGCTACTAGGCTATTAAGCTTTTAATTCTACTATATTTAGGTTTAAGGTTATGCTACATTTAGTATTACATTTTATATATTTTACTTCTACATTAAACCTACACTTATTAACTAGTTTTATATTATGCTAACATTTTAGTTTGAATCTCTATTTTTAAGCAAACAGAGGCATTGTTGACAGCAAACAATGACAATGTAGCTACTAGGCTATTAAGCTTTTAATTCTACTATATTAAGGTTTAAGTTAAACTACATTTAGTATTACATTTTATATAGTTTACATCTACTTTAAACCTAAACTTATTAACTAGTTTTATATTTTGCTAACCTTTTAGTTTAAATCTCTATTTTTAAGCAAACAGAGGCATTGTTGACAGCAAACAATGACAATGTAGCTACTAGGCTATAAGCTTTTAATTCTACTATATTTACGTTTTCGTTAATGCTACATTTAGTATTACATTTTATATATTTTACTTCTACATTAAACCTACACTTATTAACTAGTTTTATATTATGCTAACATTTTAGTTTAAATCTCTATTTTTAAGCAAACAGAGGCATTGTTGACAGCAAACAATGACAATGTAGCTACTAGGCTATTAAGCTTTTAATTCTACTATATTTAGGTTTAAGGTTATGCTACATTTAGTATTACATTTTATATATTTTACATCTACTTTAAACCTGCACTTATTAACTAGTTTTATATTATGCTAACCTTTTAGTTTAAATCTCTATTTTTAAGCAAACAGAGGCATTGTTGACAGCAAACAATGACAATGTAGCTACTAGGCTATAAGCTTTTAATTCTACTATATTTAGGTTTAAGGTTATGCTACATTTAGTATTACATTTTATATATTTTACATCTACTTTAAACCTAAACTTATTTACTAGTTTTATATTATGCTAACATTTTAGTTTAAATCTCTATTTTTAAGCAAACAGAGGCATTGTTGACAGCAAACAATGACAATGTAGTTACTAGGCTATTAAGCTTTTAATTCTACTATATTAAGGTTAAAGTTAAACTACATTTAGTATTACATTTTATATAGTTTACTTCTACTTTAAACCTGCACTTATTAACTAGTTTTAAATATTATGCTAACATTTTGTTTAAATCTCTATTTTAAGCAAACAGAGGCATTGTTGACAGCAAACAATGACAATGTAGCTACTAGGCTATTTCGCTTTTAATTCTACTACAATTAGGTTTAAGTTAATGCTACATTTAGTAATACATTTTATATATTTTACTTCTACATTAAACCTACACTTATTAACTAGTTTTATATTATGCTAACCTTTTAGTTTAAATCTCTATTTTTAAGCAAACAGAGGCATTGTTGACAGCAAACAATGACAATGTAGCTACTAGGCTATTAAGCTTTTAATTCTACTATATTTAGGTTTAAGGTAATGCTACATTTAGTATTACATTTTATATATTTTACTTCTACATTAAACCTACACTTTTTAACTAGTTTTATATTATGCTAACATTTTAGTTTAAATCTATATTTTTAAGCAAACAGAGGCATTGTTGACAGCAAACAATGACAATGTAGCTACTAGGCTATTAAGCTTTTAATTCTACTATATTTAGGTTTAAGGTTATGCTACATTTAGTATTACATTTTATATATTTTACATCTACTTTAAACCTAAACTTATTTACTAGTTTTATATTATGCTAACATTTTAGTTTAAATCTATATTTTTAAGCAAACAGAGGCATTGTTGACAGCAAACAATGACAATGTAGCTACTAGGCTATTAAGCTTTTAATTCTACTATATTAAGGTTTAAGTTAAACTACATTTAGTATTACATTTTATATATTTTACATCTACTTTAAACCTGCACTTATTAACTAGTTTTATATTATGCTAACCTTTTAGTTTAAATCTCTATTTTTATGCAAACAGAGGCATTGTTGACAGCAAACAATGACAATGTAGCTACTAGGCTATTAAGCTTTTAATTCTACTATATTTAGGTTTAAGGTTATGCTACATTTAGTATTACATTTTATATATTTTACATCTACTTTAAACCTAAACTTATTTACTAGTTTTATATTATGCTAACATTTTAGTTTAAATCTCTATTTTTAAGCAAACAGAGGCATTGTTGACAGCAAACAATGACAATGTAGCTACTAGGCTATTAAGCTTTTAATTCTACTATATTAAGGTTTAAGTTAAACTACATTTAGTATTACATTTTATATAGTTTACATCTACTTTAAACCTAAACTTATTAACTAGTTTTATATTTTGCTAACCTTTTAGTTTAAATCTCTATTTTTAAGCAAACAGAGGCATTGTTGACAGCAAACAATGACAATGTAGCTACTAGGCTATAAGCTTTTAATTCTACTATATTTACGTTTTCGTTAATGCTACATTTAGTATTACATTTTATATATTTTACTTCTACATTAAACCTACACTTATTAACTAGTTTTATATTATGCTAACATTTTAGTTTAAATCTCTATTTTTAAGCAAACAGAGGCATTGTTGACAGCAAACAATGACAATGTAGCTACTAGGCTATTAAGCTTTTAATTCTACTATATTTAGGTTTAAGGTTATGCTACATTTAGTATTACATTTTATATATTTTACATCTACTTTAAACCTGCACTTATTAACTAGTTTTATATTATGCTAACCTTTTAGTTTAAATCTCTATTTTTAAGCAAACAGAGGCATTGTTGACAGCAAACAATGACAATGTAGCTACTAGGCTATAAGCTTTTAATTCTACTATATTTAGGTTTAAGGTTATGCTACATTTAGTATTACATTTTATATATTTTACATCTACTTTAAACCTAAACTTATTTACTAGTTTTATATTATGCTAACATTTTAGTTTAAATCTCTATTTTTAAGCAAACAGAGCCATTGTTGACAGCAAACAATGACAATGTAGTTACTAGGCTATTAAGCTTTTAATTCTACTATATTAAGGTTAAAGTTAAACTACATTTAGTATTACATTTTATATAGTTTACTTCTACTTTAAACCTGCACTTATTAACTAGTTTTAAATATTATGCTAACATTTTGTTTAAATCTCTATTTTAAGCAAACAGAGGCATTGTTGACAGCAAACAATGACAATGTAGCTACTAGGCTATTTCGCTTTTAATTCTACTACAATTAGGCTTAAGTTAATGCTACATTTAGTAATACATTTTATATATTTTACTTCTACATTAAACCTACACTTATTAACTAGTTTTATATTATGCTAACCTTTTAGTTTAAATCTCTATTTTTAAGCAAACAGAGGCATTGTTGACAGCAAACAATGACAATGTAGCTACTAGGCTATTAAGCTTTTAATTCTACTATATTTAGGTTTAAGGTAATGCTACATTTAGTATTACATTTTATATATTTTACTTCTACATTAAACCTACACTTTTTAACTAGTTTTATATTATGCTAACATTTTAGTTTAAATCTATATTTTTAAGCAAACAGAGGCATTGTTGACAGTAAACAATGACAATGTAGCTACTAGGCTATTAAGCTTTTAATTCTACTATATTTAGGTTTAAGGTTATGCTACATTTAGTATTACATTTTATATATTTTACATCTACTTTAAACCTAAACTTATTTACTAGTTTTATATTATGCTAACATTTTAGTTTAAATCTATATTTTTAAGCAAACAGAGGCATTGTTGACAGCAAACAATGACAATGTAGCTACTAGGCTATTAAGCTTTTAATTCTACTATATTAAGGTTTAAGTTAAACTACATTTAGTATTACATTTTATATATTTTACATCTATTTTAAACCTAAACTTATTAACTAGTTTTATATTTTGCTAACCTTTTAGTTTAAATCTCTATTTTTAAGCAAACAGAGGCATTGTTGACAGCAAACAATGACAATGTAGCTACTAGGCTATTAAGCTTTTAATTCTACTATATTTAGGTTTAAGGTTATGCTACATTTAGTATTACATTTTATATATTTTACATCTACTTTAAACCTGCACTTATTAACTAGTTTTATATTATGCTAACCTTTTAGTTTAAATCTCTATTTTTAAGCAAACAGAGGCATTGTTGACAGCAAACAATGACAATGTAGCTACTAGGCTATAAGCTTTTAATTCTACTATATTTAGGTTTAAGGTTATGCTACATTTAGTATTACATTTTATATATTTTACATCTACTTTAAACCTAAACTTATTTACTAGTTTTATATTATGCTAACATTTTAGTTTAAATTTCTATTTTTAAGCAAACAGAGGCATTGTTGACAGCAAACAATGACACTGTAACTACTAGGGTATTAAGCTTTTAATTCTACTACATTTAGGTTTAAGTTAAACTTCATTTAGTATTTAATTTTATATAGTCTACTTCTACTTTAAACCTCCATTTATTTACTAGTTTTATATTTTGCTAACGTTTTAGTTATAATCTTTGTTTTTATTTCTACTACATTTAGGTGTAAGTTAATACTACATTTAGTTTTAGAGTTACTATAATTTTTGTCTACTACTAACCTAAATATATTTACTAGTTTAATATTACACTAACATTTCAGTTTATTTTACATTTAGGGAGAAGATAGACATCAAGTTGGAAAAGAAGAAAAGCACTTTTAAGCTCTAAAAGTGCCAAAAAAAGAGGAGCACAGTTTAACGTCATGTCTCAGGACATTATAATTTTTTTAATGTTTGCAATGATTTTATCTTAGTATTAGGTTTTTCTACTATACCTTTTTCTATTATATATATGGTGTAAGTTAATACTACATTTAGTTTATAGGTTATATAGCTAATGTCTACTTTAATTCCAATATATATATTTACTTGTTTTTTTTTAATTATGCTAACATTTTAGTTTGAATCTCTATTTTTAAGCAAACAGAGGCATTGTTGACAGCAAACAATGACAATGTAGCTACTAGGCTATAAGCTTTTAATTCTACTTTATATAGGTTTAAGGTTATGCTACATTTAGTATTACATTTTATATATTTTACATCTACTTTAAACCTAAACTTATTTACTAGTTTTATATTATGCTAACATTTTAGTTTAAATCTCTATTTTTAAGTAAACAGAGGCATTGTTGACAGCAAACAATGACAATGTACCTACTAGGCTATTAAGCTTTTAATTCTACTATATTTAGGTTTAAGTTAAACTACATTTAGTATTACATTTCATATATTTTACATCTACTTTAAACCTAAACTTATTAACTAGTTTTATATTTTGCTAACCTTTTAGTTTAAATCTCTATTTTTAAGCAAACAGAGGCATTGTTGACAGCAAACAATGACAATGTAGCTACTAGGCTATAAGCTTTTAATTCTACTATATTTACGTTTTCGTTAATGCTACATTTAGTATTACATTTTATATATTTTACTTCTACATTAAACCTACACTTATTAACTAGTTTTATATTATGCTAACATTTTAGTTTAAATCTCTATTTTTAAGCAAACAGAGTCATTGTTGACAGCAAACAATGACAATGTAGCTACTAGGCTATTAAGCTTTTAATTCTACTATATTTAGGTTTAAGGTTATGCTACATTTAGTATTACATTTTATATATTTTACATCTACTTTAAACCTAAACTTATTTACTAGTTTTATATTATGCTAACATTTTAGTTTAAATCTCTATTTTTAAGCAAACAGAGGCATTGTTGACAGCAAACAATGACAATGTAGTTACTAGGCTATTAAGCTTTTAATTCTACTATATTTAGGTTAAAGTTAAACTACATTTAGTATTACATTTTATATAGTTTACTTCTACTTTAAACCTGCACTTATTAACTAGTTTTAAATATTATGCTAACATTTTGTTTAAATCTCTATTTTAAGCAAACAGAGGCATTGTTGACAGCAAACAATGACAATGTAGCTACTAGGCTATTTCGCTTTTAATTCTACTACAATTAGGTTTAAGTTAATGCTACATTTAGTAATACATTTTATATATTTTACTTCTACATTAAACCTACACTTATTAACTAGTTTTATATTATGCTAACATTTTAGTTTAAATCTCTATTTTTAAGCAAACAGAGGCATTGTTGACAGCAAACAATGACAATGTAGCTACTAGGCTATTAAGCTTTTAATTCTACTATACTTAGGTTTAAGTTAAACACAGTTAGTATTACATTTTATATAGTTTACTTCTACTTTAAACCTAAATTTATTTACTAGTTTTATATTATGCTAACATTTTAGTTTAAATTTCTATTTTTAAGCAAACAGAGGCATTGTTGACAGCAAACAATGACAATGTAACTACTAGGGTATTAAGCTTTTAATTCTACTACATTTAGGTTTAAGTTAAACTTCATTTAGTATTTAATTTTATATAGTCTACTTCTACTTTAAACCTCCATTTATTTACTAGTTTTATATTTTGCTAACATTTTAGTTATAATCTTTGTTTTTATTTCTACTACATTTAGGTGTAAGTTAATACTACATTTAGTTTTAGAGTTACTATAATTTTTGTCTACTACTAACCTAAATATATTTACTAGTTTAATATTACACTAACATTTCAGTTTATTTTACATTTAGGGAGAAGATAGACATCAAGTTGGAAAAGAAGAAAAGCACTTTTAAGCTCTAAAAGTGCCAAAAAAAGAGGAGCACAGTTTAACGTCATGTCTCAGGACATTATAATTTTTTTAATGTTTGCAATGATTTTATCTTAGTATTAGGTTTTTCTACTATACCTTTTTCTATTATATATATGGTGTAAGTTAATACTACATTTAGTTTATAGGTTATATAGCTAATGTCTACTTTAATTCCAATATATATATTTACTTGTTTTTTTTTAATTATGCTAACATTCTAGTTTGAATCTCTATTTTTAAGCAAACAGAGTCATTGTTGACAGCAAACAATGACAATGTAGCTACTAGGCTATAAGCTTTTAATTCTACTTTATTTAGGTTTAAGGTTATGCTACATTTAGTATTACATTTTATATATTTTACATCTACTTTAAACCTAAACTTATTTACTAGTTTTATATTATGCTAACATTTTAGTTTAAATCTCTATTTTTAAGTAAACAGAGGCATTGTTGACAGCAAACAATGACAATGTAGCTACTAGGCTATTAAGCTTTTAATTCTACTATATTAAGGTTTAAGTTAAACTACATTTAGTATTACATTTTATATAGTTTACTTCTACTTTAAACCTACACTTATTAACTAGTTTTAAATATTATGCTAACATTTTCTTTAAATCTCTATTTTAAGCAAACAGAGGCATTGTTGACAGCAAACAATGACAATGTAGCTACTAGGCTATTTCGCTTTTAATTCTACTACAATTAGGTTTAAGTTAATGCTACATTTAGTAATACATTTTATATATTTTACTTCTACATTAAACCTACACTTATTAACTAGTTTCATATTATGCTAACATTTTAGTTTAAATCTCTATTTTTAAGCAAACAGAGGCATTGTTGACAGCAAACAATGACAATGTAGCTACTAGGCTATAAAGCTTTTAATTCTACTATATTTAGGTTTAAGGTAATGCTACATTTAGTATTACATTTTATATATTTTACTTCTACATTAAACCTACACTTATTAACTAGTTTTATATTATGCTAACATTTTAGTTTAAATCTCTATTTTTAAGCAAACAGAGGCATTGTTGACAGCAAACAATGACAATGTAGCTACTAGGCTATTAAGCTTTTAATTCTACTATATTTAGGTTTAAGGTTATGCTACATTTAGTATTACATTTTATATATTTTACATCTACTTTAAACCTAAACTTATTTACTAGTTTTATATTATGCTAACATTTTAGTTTAAATCTATATTTTTAAGCAAACAGAGGCATTGTTGACAGCAAACAATGACAATGTAGCTACTAGGCTATTAAGCTTTTAATTCTACTATATTAAGGTTTAAGTTAAACTACATTTAGTATTACATTTTATATATTTTACATCTATTTTAAACCTAAACTTATTAACTAGTTTTATATTTTGCTAACCTTTTAGTTTAAATCTCTATTTTTAAGCAAACAGAGGCATTGTTGACAGCAAACAATGACAATGTAGCTACTAGGCTATTAAGCTTTTAATTCTACTATATTTACGTTTTCGTTAATGCTACATTTAGTATTACATTTTATATATTTTACTTCTACATTAAACCTACACTTATTAACTAGTTTTATATTATGCTAACATTTTAGTTTAAATCTCTATTTTTAAGCAAACAGAGGCATTGTTGACAGCAAACAATGACAATGTAGCTACTAGGCTATTAAGCTTTTAATTCTACTATATTTAGGTTTAAGGTTATGCTACATTTAGTATTACATTTTATATATTTTACATCTACTTTAAACCTGCACTTATTAACTAGTTTTATATTATGCTAACCTTTTAGTTTAAATCTCTATTTTTAAGCAAACAGAGGCATTGTTGACAGCAAACAATGACAATGTAGCTACTAGGCTATAAGCTTTTAATTCTACTATATTTAGGTTTAAGGTTATGCTACATTTAGTATTACATTTTATATATTTTACATCTACTTTAAACCTAAACTTATTTACTAGTTTTATATTATGCTAACATTTTAGTTTAAATTTCTATTTTTAAGCAAACAGAGGCATTGTTGACAGCAAACAATGACAATGTAACTACTAGGGTATTAAGCTTTTAATTCTACTACATTTAGGTTTAAGTTAAACTTCATTTAGTATTTAATTTTATATAGTCTACTTCTACTTTAAACCTCCATTTATTTACTAGTTTTATATTTTGCTAACGTTTTAGTTATAATCTTTGTTTTTATTTCTACTACATTTAGGTGTAAGTTAATACTACATTTAGTTTTAGAGTTACTATAATTTTTGTCTACTACTAACCTAAATATATTTACTAGTTTAATATTACACTAACATTTCAGTTTATTTTACATTTAGGGAGAAGATAGACATCAAGTTGGAAAAGAAGAAAAGCACTTTTAAGCTCTAAAAGTGCCAAAAAAAGAGGAGCACAGTTTAACGTCATGTCTCAGGACATTATAATTTTTTTAATGTTTGCAATGATTTTATCTTAGTATTAGGTTTTTCTACTATACCTTTTTCTATTATATATATGGTGTAAGTTAATACTACATTTAGTTTATAGGTTATATAGCTAATGTCTACTTTAATTCCAATATATATATTTACTTGTTTTTTTTTAATTATGCTAACATTTTAGTTTGAATCTCTATTTTTAAGCAAACAGAGGCATTGTTGACAGCAAACAATGACAATGTAGCTACTAGGCTATAAGCTTTTAATTCTACTTTATATAGGTTTAAGGTTATGCTACATTTAGTATTACATTTTATATATTTTACATCTACTTTAAACCTAAACTTATTTACTAATTTTTTATTATGCTAACATTTTAGTTTAAATCTCTATTTTTAAGTAAACAGAGGCATTGTTGACAGCAAACAATGACAATGTAGCTACTAGGCTATTAAGCTTTTAATTCTACTATATTAAGGTTTAAGTTAAACTACATTTAGTATTACATTTTATATAGTTTACTTCTACTTTAAACCTACACTTATTAACTAGTTTTAAATATTATGCTAACATTTTGTTTAAATCTCTATTTTAAGCAAACAGAGGCATTGTTGACAGCAAACAATGACAATGTAGCTACTAGGCTATAAAGCTTTTAATTCTACTATATTTAGGTTTAAGGTAATGCTACATTTAGTAATACATTTTATATATTTTACTTCTACATTAAACCTACACTTATTAACTAGTTTTATATTATGCTAACATTTTAGTTTAAATCTCTATTTTTAAGCAAACAGAGGCATTGTTGACAGCAAACAATGACAATGTAGCTACTAGGCTATTAAGCTTTTAATTCTACTATATTTAGGTTTAAGGTTATGCTACATTTAGTATTACATTTTATATATTTTACATCTACTTTAAACCTAAACTTATTTACTAGTTTTATATTATGCTAACATTTTAGTTTAAATCTATATTTTTAAGCAAACAGAGGCATTGTTGACAGCAAACAATGACAATGTAGCTACTAGGCTATTAAGCTTTTAATTCTACTATATTAAGGTTTAAGTTAAACTACATTTAGTATTACATTTTATATATTTTACATCTATTTTAAACCTAAACTTATTAACTAGTTTTATATTTTGCTAACCTTTTAGTTTAAATCTCTATTTTTAAGCAAACAGAGGCATTGTTGACAGCAAACAATGACAATGTAGCTACTAGGCTATTAAGCTTTTAATTCTACTATATTTAGGTTTAAGGTTATGCTACATTTAGTATTACATTTTATATATTTTACATCTACTTTAAACCTGCACTTATTAACTAGTTTTATATTATGCTAACCTTTTAGTTTAAATCTCTATTTTTAAGCAAACAGAGGCATTGTTGACAGCAAACAATGACAATGTAGCTACTAGGCTATAAGCTTTTAATTCTACTATATTTAGGTTTAAGGTTATGCTACATTTAGTATTACATTTTATATATTTTACATCTACTTTAAACCTAAACTTATTTACTAGTTTTATATTATGCTAACATTTTAGTTTAAATCTCTATTTTTAAGCAAACAGAGGCATTGTTGACAGCAAACAATGACAATGTAGTTACTAGGCTATTAAGCTTTTAATTCTACTATATTAAGGTTAAAGTTAAACTACATTTAGTATTACATTTTATATAGTTTACTTCTACTATAAACCTGCACTTATTAACTAGTTTTAAATATTATGCTAACATTTTGTTTAAATCTCTATTTTAAGCAAACAGAGGCATTGTTGACAGCAAACAATGACAATGTAGCTACTAGGCTATTTCGCTTTTAATTCTACTACAATTAGGTTTAAGTTAATGCTACATTTAGTAATACATTTTATATATTTTACTTCTACATTAAACCTACACTTATTAACTAGTTTTATATTATGCTAACATTTTAGTTTAAATCTCTATTTTTAAGCAAACAGAGGCATTGTTGACAGCAAACAATGACAATGTAGCTACTAGGCTATTAAGCTTTTAATTCTACTATACTTAGGTTTAAGTTAAACACAGTTAGTATTACATTTTATATAGTTTACTTCTACTTTAAACCTAAACTTATTTACTAGTTTTATATTATGCTAACATTTTAGTTTAAATTTCTATTTTTAAGCAAACAGAGGCATTGTTGACAGCAAACAATGACAATGTAACTACTAGGGTATTAAGCTTTTAATTCTACTACATTTAGGTTTAAGTTAAACTTCATTTAGTATTTAATTTTATATAGTCTACTTCTACTTTAAACCTCCATTTATTTACTAGTTTTATATTTTGCTAACATTTTAGTTATAATCTTTGTTTTTATTTCTACTACATTTAGGTGTAAGTTAATACTACATTTAGTTTTAGAGTTACTATAATTTTTGTCTACTACTAACCTAAATATATTTACTAGTTTAATATTACACTAACATTTCAGTTTATTTTACATTTAGGGAGAAGATAAACATCAAGTTGGAAAAGAAGAAAAGCACTTTTAAGCTCTAAAAGTGCCAAAAAAAGAGGAGCACAGTTTAACGTCATGTCTCAGGACATTATAATTTTTTTAATGTTTGCAATGATTTTATCTTAGTATTAGGTTTTTCTACTATACCTTTTTCTATTATATATATGGTGTAAGTTTATAGGTTATATAGCTAATGTCTACTTTAATCCTATATATATATTTACTTGTTTTTTTTTAATTATGCTAACATTTTAGTTTGAATCTCTATTTTTAAGCAAACAGAGGCATTGTTGACAGCAAACAATGACAATGTAGCTACTAGGCTATAAGCTTTTAATTCTACTATATTTAGGTTTAAGGTTATGCTACATTTAGTATTACATTTTATATATTTTACATCTACTTTAAACCTAAACTTATTTACTAGTTTTATATTATGCTAACATTTTAGTTTAAATCTCTATTTTTAAGCAAACAGAGGCATTGTTGACAGCAAACAATGACAATGTAGCTACTAGGCTATTAAGCTTTTAATTCTACTATATTTAGGTTTAAGGTAATGCTACATTTAGTATTACATTTTATATATTTTACTTCTACATTAAACCTACACTTATTAACTAGTTTTATATTATGCTAACATTTTAGTTTAAATCTATATTTTTAAGCAAACAGAGGCATTGTTGACAGCAAACAATGACAATGTAGCTACTAGGCTATTTAGCTTTTAATTCTACTATATTTAGGTTTAAGGTTATGCTACATTTAGTATTACATTTTATATATTTTACATCTACTTTAAACCTGCACTTATTAACTAGTTTTATATTATGCTAACCTTTTAGTTTAAATCTCTATTTTTAAGCAAACAGAGGCATTGTTGACAGCAAACAATGACAATGTAGCTACTAGGCTATTAAGCTTTTAATTCTACTATATTTAGGTTTAAGGTTATGCTACATTTAGTATTACATTTTATATATTTTACATCTACTTTAAACCTGCACTTATTAACTAGTTTTATATTATGCTAACCTTTTAGTTTAAATCTCTATTTTTAAGCAAACAGAGGCATTGTTGACAGCAAACAATGACAATGTAGCTACTAGGCTATAAGCTTTTAATTCTACTATATTTAGGTTTAAGGTTATGCTACATTTAGTATTACATTTTATATATTTTACATCTACTTTAAACCTAAACTTATTTACTAGTTTTATATTATGCTAACATTTTAGTTTAAATTTCTATTTTTAAGCAAACAGAGGCATTGTTGACAGCAAACAATGACAATGTAACTACTAGGGTATTAAGCTTTTAATTCTACTACATTTAGGTTTAAGTTAAACTTCATTTAGTATTTAATTTTATATAGTCTACTTCTACTTTAAACCTCCATTTATTTACTAGTTTTATATTTTGCTAACGTTTTAGTTATAATCTTTGTTTTTATTTCTACTACATTTAGGTGTAAGTTAATACTACATTTAGTTTTAGAGTTACTATAATTTTTGTCTACTACTAACCTAAATATATTTACTAGTTTAATATTACACTAACATTTCAGTTTATTTTACATTTAGGGAGAAGATAGACATCAAGTTGGAAAAGAAGAAAAGCACTTTTAAGCTCTAAAAGTGCCAAAAAAAGAGGAGCACAGTTTAACGTCATGTCTCAGGACATTATAATTTTTTTAATGTTTGCAATGATTTTATCTTAGTATTAGGTTTTTCTACTATACCTTTTTCTATTATATATATGGTGTAAGTTAATACTACATTTAGTTTATAGGTTATATAGCTAATGTCTACTTTAATTCCAATATATATATTTACTTGTTTTTTTTTAATTATGCTAACATTTTAGTTTGAATCTCTATTTTTAAGCAAACAGAGGCATTGTTGACAGCAAACAATGACAATGTAGCTACTAGGCTATTAAGCTTTTAATTCTACTATATTTAGGTTTAAGGTAATGCTACATTTTGTATTATATTTTATATATTTTACATCTACTTTAAACCTAAACTTATTTACTAGTTTTATATTATGCTAACATTTTAGTTTAAATCTCTATTTTTAAGCAAACAGAGGCATTGTTGACAGCAAACAATGACAATGTAGCTACTAGGCTATTAAGCTTTTAATTCTACTATATTAAGGTTTAAGTTAAACTACATTTAGTATTACATTTTATATATTTTACATCTACTTTAAACCTGCACTTATTAACTAGTTTTATATTATGCTAACCTTTTAGTTTAAATCTCTATTTTTAAGCAAACAGAGGCATTGTTGACAGCAACCAATGACAATGAGGCTACTAGGCTATTTCGCTTTTAATTCTACTATATTTACATTTTCGTTAATGCTACATTTAGTATTACATTTTATATATTTTACTTCTACATTAAACCTACACTTATTAACTAGTTTTATATTATGCTAACATTTTAGTTTAAATCTCTATTTTTAAGCAAACAGAGGCATTGTTGACAGCAAACAATGACAATGTAGCTACTAGGCTATAAGCTTTTAATTCTACTATATTTAGGTTTAAGGTTATGCTACATTTAGTATTACATTTTATATATTTTACATCTACTTTAAACCTAAACTTATTTACTAGTTTTATATTATGCTAACATTTTAGTTTAAATTTCTATTTTTAAGCAAACAGAGGCATTGTTGACAGCAAACAATGACAATGTAGCTACTAGGCTATAAAGCTTTTAATTCTACTATATTTAGGTTTAAGGTAATGCTACATTTAGTATTACATTTTATATATTTTACATCTACTTTAAACCTGCACTTATTAACTAGTTTTATATTATGCTAACCTTTTAGTTTAAATCTCTATTTTTAAGCAAAGAGAGGCATTGTTGACAGCAAACAATGACAATGTAGCTACTAGGCTATAAGCTTTTAATTCTACTATATTTAGGTTTAAGGTTATGCTACATTTAGTATTACATTTTATATATTTTACATCTACTTTAAACCTAAACTTATTTACTAGTTTTATATTATGCTAACATTTTAGTTTAAATCTCTATTTTTAAGCAAACAGAGGCATTGTTGACAGCAAACAATGACAATGTAGCTACTAGGCTATTAAGCTTTTAATTCTACTATATTAAGGTTTAAGTTAAACTACATTTAGTATTACATTTTATATAGTTTACTTCTACTTTAAACCTGCACTTATTAACTAGTTTTAAATATTATGCTAACATTTTGTTTAAATCTCTATTTTAAGCAAACAGAGGCATTGTTGACAGCAAACAATGACAGTGTAGCTACTAGGCTATTTCGCTTTTAATTCTACTACAATTAGGTTTAAGTTAATGCTACATTTAGTAATACATTTTATATATTTTACTTCTACATTAAACCTACACTTATTAACTAGTTTTATATTATGCTAACATTTTAGTTTAAATCTATATTTTTAAGCAAACAGAGGCATTGTTGACAGCAAACAATGACAATGTAGCTACTAGGCTATTAAGCTTTTAATTCTACTATACTTAGGTTTAAGTTAATCACAGTTAGTATTACATTTTATATAGTTTACTTCTACTTTAAACCTAAACTTATTTACTAGTTTTATATTATGCTAACATTTTAGTTTAAATTTCTATTTTTAAGCAAACAGAGGCATTGTTGACAGCAAACAATGACAATGTAACTACTAGGGTATTAAGCTTTTAATTCTACTACATTTAGGTTTAAGTTAAACTTCATTTAGTATTTAATTTTATATAGTCTACTTCTACTTTAAACCTCCATTTATTTACTAGTTTTATATTTTGCTAACATTTTAGTTATAATCTTTGTTTTTATTTCTACTACATTTAGGTGTAAGTTAATACTACATTTAGTTTTAGAGTTACTATAATTTTTGTCTACTTCTAACCTAAATATATTTACTAGTTTAATATTACACTAACATTTCAGTTTATTTTACATTGAGGGAGAAGATAGACATCAAGTTGGAAAAGAAGAAAAGCACTTTTAAGCTCTAAAAGTGCCAAATAAAGAGGAGCACAGTTTAATGTCATGTCTCAGGACATTATAATTTTTTTAATGTTTGCAATGATTTTATCTTAGTATTAGGTTTTTCTACTATACCTTTTTCTATTATATATATGGTGTAAGTTAATACTACATTTAGTTTATAGGTTATATAGCTAATGTCTACTTTAATCCTATATATATATTTACTTGTTTTTTTTTAATTATGCTAACATTTTAGTTTGAATCTCTATTTTTAAGCAAAGAGAGGCATTGTTGACAGCAAACAATGACAATGTAGCTACTAGGCTATTAAGCTTTTAATTCTACTATATTTAGGTTTAAGGTAATGCTACATTTAGTATTATATTTTATATATTTTACATCTACTTTAAACCTAAACTTATTTACTAGTTTTATATTATGCTAACATTTTAGTTTAAATCTCTATTTTTAAGCAAACAGAGGCATTGTTGACAGCAAACAATGACAATGTAGCTACTAGGCTATTAAGCTTTTCATTCTACTATATTAAGGTTTAAGTTAAACTACATTTAGTATTACATTTTATATATTTTACACCTACTTTAAACCTGCACTTATTAACTAGTTTAAAATTATGCTAACCTTTTAGTTTAAATCTCTATTTTTAAGCAAACAGAGGCATTGTTGACAGCAACCAATGACAATGTAGCTACTAGGCTATAAGCTTTTAATTCTACTATATTTACGTTTTCGTTAATGCTACATTTAGTATTACATTTTATATATTTTACTTCTACATTAAACCTACACTTATTAACTAGTTTTATATTATGCTAACATTTTAGTTTAAATCTCTATTTTTAAGCAAACAGAGGCATTGTTGACAGCAAACAATGACAATGTAGCTACTAGGCTATTAAGCTTTTAATTCTACTATATTTACGTTTTCGTTAATGCTACATTTAGTATTACATTTTATATATTTTACATCTACTTTAAACCTAAACTTATTTACTAGTTTTATATTATGCTAACATTTTAGTTTAAATCTATATTTTTAAGCAAACAGAGGCATTGTTGACAGCAAACAATGACAATGTAGCTACTAGGCTATAAAGCTTTTAATTCTACTATATTAAGGTTTAAGTTAAAGTACATTTAGTATTACATTTTATATAGTTTACTTCTACTTTAAACCTGCACTTATTAACTAGTTTTATATTATGCTAACCTTTTAGTTTAAATCTCTATTTTTAAGCAAACAGAGGCATTGTTGACAGCAAACAATGACAATGTAGCTACTAGGCTATAAAGCTTTTAATTCTACTATATTTAGGTTTAAGGTAATGCTACATTTAGTATTACATTTTATATATTTTACATCTACTTTAAACCTGCACTTATTAACTAGTTTTATATTATGCTAACCTTTTAGTTTAAATCTCTATTTTTAAGCAAACAGAGGCATTGTTGACAGCAAACAATGACAATGTAGCTACTAGGCTATAAGCTTTTAATTCTACTATATTTAGGTTTAAGGTTATGCTACATTTAGTATTACATTTTATATATTTTACATCTACTTTAAACCTAAACTTATTAACTAGTTTTATATTATGCTAACATTTTAGTTTAAATCTCTATTTTTAAGCAAACAGAGGCATTGTTGACAGCAAACAATGACAATGTAGCTACTAGGCTATAAGCTTTTAATTCTACTATATTTAGGTTTAAGGTTATGCTACATTTAGTATTACATTTTATATATTTTACATCTACTTTAAACCTAAACTTATTTACTAGTTTTATATTATGCTAACATTTTAGTTTAAATCTCTATTTTTAAGCAAACAGAGGCATTGTTGACAGCAAACAATGACAATGTAGCTACTAGTACTAGGCTATTAAGCTTTTAATTCTACTATATTAAGGTTTAAGTTAAACTACATTTAGTATTACATTTTATATAGTTTACTTCTACTTTAAACCTGCACTTATTAACTAGTTTTAAATATTATGCTAACATTTTGTTTAAATCTCTATTTTAAGCAAACAGAGGCATTGTTGACAGCAAACAATGACAATGTAGCTACTAGGCTATGAAGCTTTTAATTCTACTATATTTAGGTTTAAGTTAATGCTACATTTAGTATTACATTTATATATTTTACTTCTACATTAAACCTACACTTATTAAATAGTTTTATATTATGCTAACATTTTAGTTTAAATTTCTATTTTTAAGCAAACAGAGTCATTGTTGACAGCAAACAATGACAATGTAACTACTAGGGTATTAAGCTTTTAATTCTACTACATTTAGGTTTAAGTTAAACTTCATTTAGTATTTAATTTTATATAGTCTACTTCTACTTTGAACCTCCATTTATTTACTAGTTTTATATTTTGCTAACATTTTAGTTTAAATCTCTATTTTTAAGCAAACAGAGGCATTGTTGACAGCAAACAATGACAATGTAGCTACTAGGCTATGAAGATTTTAATTCTACTATGTTTAGGTTTAAGTTAAACACATTTAGTATTACATTTTATATATTTTACTTCTACTTTAATTCTGCACTTATTAACTAGTTTTATATTATGCTAACATTTTAGTTTAAATCTCTATTTTTAAGCAAACAGAGGCATTGTTGACAGCAAACAATGACAATGTAGCTACTAGGCTATTAAGCGTTTCATTCTACTATATTTAGGTATAAGTTAATGCTACATTTAGTAATACATTTTATATATTTAGCTGTACATTAAACCTGAACTTATTTACTAGTTTTATCTTATGCTAACATTTTAGTTTAAATCTCTATTTTTAAGCAAACAGAGTCATTGTTGACAGCAAACAATGACAATGTAACTACTGGGGTATTAATCTTTTAATTCTACTACATTTAGGTTTAAGTTAAACTTCATTTAGTATTTAATTTTATAGTCTATTTCTACTTTAAACCTCCATTTATTTACTAGTTTTATATTTTGCTAACATTTTAGTTATAATCTATGTTTTTATTTCTACTACATTTAGGTTTAAGTTAATACTACATTTAGTTTTAAAGTTACTATAATTTTAGTCTACTTCTAACCTAAATATATTTTCTAGTTTAATATTACACTAACATTTCAGTTTATTTTACATTTAGGGAGAATATAGACATCAAGTTGGAAAAGAAGAAAAGCACTTTTAAGCTCTAAAAGTGCCAAACAAAGAGGAGCACAGTTTAACGTCATGTCTCAGGACATTATAATTATTTTAATGTTTGCAATGATTTTATCTTAGTATTAAGTTTTTCTACTATATTTAGGTGTAAGGTAATATTTAGTTTCAAGGTAATATAGTTAATGTCTACTTTAAGCCTAGATATATATTTACTTGTTTTTTATTATGCTAAAATTTTAGTTTAAATCTGTATTTTAAGCAGAGGCATTGTTGACAGCAAACAATGACAATGTAGCTTCTAGAAACTTTTTTTTTCCACTGTAAATTATCTATGTTACATTTTATTATTATTTAGTCTGATGCTTGCTTATTGATTTAAATGTTTATGTTAATTTTATTATTTGATGAAATATTTAGTGCAGACTTTATTAAATATTGCTTTTTATATTAAAATTAATATGATTAAATGGGATATTATTATACAACTTAATTTTCCACTCCACCAGACGTATGAGCAATCACAACATAAGCCCTTGAGCTAAAAAAAAATAAAAAATAACACAATCTGTTATGTTTTTTTTTAAAGTATAAAACTAATAAAAGCATATAAAACAAGCAATATATTTTACCATGATAGAAACAAGCTAAAGAAATAATAATTTAATACATTATAATTAATGACATTTTTAAAGCGACATAGATTAATATTTATTACATAGTTTAATATAATTAACTCTTTTTCTCATAATTATTTTCAACGTTCCAACAGAATTATTCATTATGCTAATTTATATTTCCCTACCCTGTTATGATAAACTTTTAAAAAATTAATATAGAAATATATAGCCTTTTTTAGTCCCAACTTTATAAAACCATTTTTTTTGTTGTGTTAAAACACAATGAATATGGAAAAAAAAAATTTTCCAAACAGAAACTATTCAAGATTTATTTTTAAGCAATTAAAAGTATCTTGTAATGAAAGATAAATGAAAACTGATTTGTTATGCATAGACGTTAATATTGTTGATTAGGTTGCAGAACAGAGTAAAATCAACGATAATATCGTTGATTAGGAGAGAAAGAGTTAATGTATATAACTTTAATAAAATTATTATTGTTCTTAAAATATATTTCATAACTTAGCATTTGATAACCACAATAGTACAATTAGCTTATAATATAATATTTAATTGTTTAAAATAAACTCTTAATAATACTGTGATCAAAATGAAACTGTTTTTATACTTGACATTATGATTATATATTAGATACTAAGCCCTGCGAAACTGCTCTTACTAACAGGTGAAGGGGTGAATAACTGGCACACAAAACCGTAATGTATGGATGTTACGGGCTGTCTCTAACAGTTGAGAGGTCTTCACGCCTCATGGATCAACTACTTGCCTGGGTCAGTTAGGTGCTAATTTCCCACAGCCTGCTTTCTCTAAGAGGTGCTTAGAGCTTAGTTTAAAACAACAAGTAGGCTGAAAACTTGCACCAAGCAAAAAAGGAAGAAAAAATCAAATGAAAAAGAAAAACCCCTGTCATGCAATTGGCCACATGGAAAGTCAGAACAATGTGTCCTGTTCTAACTGATGATCTTCAGCAGATTGACAACGCAAGGGGAAGACAGCAATTATAAACAACGAGCTGAAAAGATTACACATTGATATTGCAGCTCTGCAAGAAACCTGACTGGCTTACTACACAACATCAACATCTGGAAAAGTTACTCTAATTAGTGCCTATGCCCCTGCACTATATTCACTTCAAGAGGACAAATACAAATTTTACAAAGACCTCAAAGAAGCCATTGCGAACATTCCTCAAAAAGAGCACATGGTCTTTCAAGGTGACTTCAATGCAAGAGTAGGATCAGACCACACTATCTGGCCAAACTGCTGTTTTTTTGGAATCAGAAGGCTGAATGAAAACAGAAAAAGGCTGCTTGAATTCTGCACATACCATAAGCTCTGCATTACCAACAAATATTTCAGGACAAAACCACAGCACTGCGTCTCATGGAGGCATACTAGGTCTGGGCACTGGCACCAGCTGGATATGAATCTGACACAGAAAAGAGACATTCGAAATGTACTGCTGACACACAGCAGCGGATTGTCAGTACAATAGTTCAGGACATAAAGTGTTTAAACTTACTTGTTTTTGTTTGGATCAGATAATGTAAGCCTAAGTAAGATTTTTTTTTACAAATCTAGCTGCAAGGGACTAGTTAAATCTTGACTGTAAATTTAAGCTAATATTTCAGATATTGCTCAAATTTGAGATATTGCTCAAGAGTGCAATAATTTCATGTTTATTAATGTTTGTTTAATACAAAAGTAATATTTTTTTTAAAGATAACATTTTAACATTATGTAAAAATTAAGTTTCAAAATGCACTTTTTTCTAATACACTAAATTAAATTGTGTTAATTAAAATGTTCAAAGTGATTGTTATTAAACTACTATGTTTTAACTAAGTTTGATAAAAACCATTTTAGAAAATGAACATACAAGGTATTTTTCAGACATGCTTCTTTTACCTATTTTGGACCTAATAATTAGACTAAATTTCATCTGGTACTTCTACATCAGACAAACAATAGTTCATTCCCAAATTATTTAACAAGTACAACTATTTAGCTTAAAGCATCCTTATTATTAGTTAGTTACTGCTTTTATAATGAAATAGTTTCTCCATGATGTTAAGAGCTAACTAAATATGGTACTATAATGGTTTTTTAAACATATTGGAGTTTTTCAGTAGTAAGGCTAAATGGAAATACAAATTTCAGCCCATTAAAACACTAAAAAAATCTGATACTTGTACTCAAGATATATAGTACTATCCCTAAAGATTAACAAATTTATGTACTAGTTATAATCTACATTTTCAAATGTCCAAATCACTGCTGTATTAACAAAAGAGATCTGTGGTACTACTAAATAATATGTAAAATACAAACTGTCAATTAAAATGCAAACTAAATTTGGTACTTGTACCTCTGATAAACATCAGTACATTCCAAACAATTAACAAGTTAATGTAAACCTAGTTATTAATTTAGTTTCCAATGTAAGCTATTTACTACCTAAATAAATGGAAGGTATCTGTGGTATTGCTAATTAATATATATATATATTAATATATATATATATATATATATATATATATATATATATATATTTGAACATTGAATACTTAAATACTAACTAAATTTGGTACTGGTACATCTGAGAAACATCAGTACAATGGCAAATGCAAGAAAACAAACAGCACACTAAAATGCCAACTAAATTTGGTCTGAAGTTTTTCACCACCATGGTGATTTTATTTACTTATTTCCATGACCAATGACTAATGAGGATGTAATGTGGTCAGCACAATAATAAAAAACCTTTATTTTTACTAATGAATGTCAAATACCCATTATGCTCAATAACAATAAGAAGACCTTTTAGCCTTAAATCTATATGTCAACATGAATACACACCCTGCCTTAAGAGAATTGTTAAAGCTAGCCTAAAATATAATTTATTTTATAGTTTATTTATTATGCTTTCATAAATTCTTTTTTTAGCTAGTGTAATTGATTTTTTTTTATTTATTTAAAATAATGTTCTATGGACATAAATGAAATGTATGGCTTTTGTTGATAACAACATTTAATACTTTAAGAGCCACTGTATTAAAATTATCTTTTATACTTTTAAATCCGCTATGAATTCAAGATGGCCTGCCTCTAGAAGAGGAGATTAAAAAATGCTTACTGAATGTCGCATTGACCTTTACTTGACTACCACCAAGAGTTTAGAAACCGAAAGCTTACTACAGCAACCAAGAGGTTGCATTTGCACTGCTTCTGAAGGATCTTAAAATCACATGGCAATAGAGAATGTGCAATACTGAGATCCTTGCACAGACGGGCCTTCTAAGGATCCTTACAGTCCTCAGACAATGCCACCTGCGATGGTTTGGACTTATGCACTGAATGGACAACAATCGCAACTTGAATCTGGTTCGAGAAAAAACTGGTCACCCGCACCTTTGTTACGTGGATGTAATAGAACTAGATCTAAAAACAGAGAACCAAGGACCATTGGGAAGACTTAGCCCCTGTCTGCACTAGTTTTAGAGAAAGTAACCTAGACAGTGACCAAGACTGTGGAAAAACATTTGCCTCAGCTCTAAACTCATCCAAATCACAAGAATGATGATGCTTACTATAAGCTATCCCGACAAGATCAACGTCTAATCTTTCGACTCAGGACCGGACACAACAGAATGCGACAACACATGTACCGGAAGCTCAAATTGGAACCAGTGAAATCTGCCCATGTGGAGTATCACCAGAAAATGCTGATTTGTGATTTGTGATTTTTGATTTGGGGCACATCGGCACAATTTATTCCATGTCATGCCTGCAGTGCCTCAAGGGCCACTCTCCCTCCATACAACAAGGGCCAAATTCCAGAAAATGCCGACCACGTCTTCCAAAATTGCTCTCTTTACCAAAAGGCCCATATAAGACACTGGCCCCAAAACACCCCAATAGAAAGAAAACTATATGGAGAGCTCCTTGATTTGGAAACCACTGTGCAGTTCATCTCATGTATTGGTCTAGTCGTCTGAACCCTCCAACACAACAATGAGAACGAAGAAGAAGCTCTAAAAGAAAAGCGTGCAATATGAAAAATGTCTGGCTCCACTATCACCAAGCAAAAGACACCTTAACCTGTGTTATATGTGAATGGATGTGTCTCTCCAAATAAGACTCCACAGTCACAAGAAAAAGTGTCCGAGATGAACCATAGTTGTCTATGACTGAAGGAGGCAAACTACATTCTTTTAGACTATGGTAATGTAAGAAATAAGCAGTACCGGTACTTAGCGTGTAAAAATTATTCTGATACTAGCTGTATTACATATTGTGGATGTGTATTATTTAAAATAATTGTATGATCAATAATTTCAAGGTATATTAGAAAATAAGCATTGTATAAAAATCTAAGAACAATTTTAAAGTGTAGGTATAAAAGTAAAAACCTGATATCCTCTTGCCAATACCATCTCATTAGAAAGCACTCCAGACATCAGAAATTTTCATTGCATGCTATCATTGACCTAAGAATATAAAAAATGACCTAAACCACAATTCACAACCAATTTTTTTAAAAATTTAAACTAATGTATTTAAGGCATTTTCTACTTGGGACATTAATTCACAAATATTGATTTTGATTTTTACAGTTTTTAAGTCTTATGTTCACTATAACAAGGTGTAAGGATACTAAAGTGAATAAGAAAAGAATTGCATGAGGAGGGACAAAGCCAAGTAGTTCAGACTAATCATTACATTCCATTTAAGTTTCACACAATGCTTAATATTATTTTTAATGGGTTTTAGCATTTTATCTTATTTTATCTTATTACTATATTTGAAATTTTAAAAATATGTTTATAATTAGGGCTACATTCAAGATTTTGTTTGAATACTAAATACTATGTTTAAGAGTTTCTCCTTATAAATTACATATGCTGCTTTAATATGTCCTACTCATATTCAAGTGTCAATCTACTTGTGCATGTTAATTATAGACTCTGCTTAGTCATTGGTTTTCCTGTCTGATTCATACATTGTCTTTGAGTATTTTATTTGGTTGTAGTTTTTTTAATGATAAGTTGTGATTCAGCGTTCAATTCATTTTTGCTACTTTATTTTCTGCCCTGAACACTCTCAAAGTTAAATGATTTAATGAATGGTGCTATTAATGTCAAATGTGAATATTCATTCATGTTCCCAATTTCTTTATGTTTTGATTTTTTTCTAATTGATTAATATTTTCTAAAGCCATTTTGGTATGGAATATAGACATAATGTTTATCTAATTTGTATATGGTGTTGCTAAATATTATGTGTTCTAATATTTTACATGTCAAGCTGATGAGTGATATTATCTTATCTTTCATATTACAGATGCTACTTCAAAAAAGAAGATGATTAGGTTCTACTCATTATGCATTTAGTCATGTTACTTAATTACTGTTAAATATTTTGTTTAAGCAAATGTTACTGCAATGTTTAAGGTTTTGTTTAATATTACAAATGATATTTTAACATTTTATGTTTAAGAATTTATTTAAATTTAAGATTTTAAAAAGTTCAAAAGAATTTAATTTCTTTTTGTCTTTTAATATATCTAAGATAATTTTTAAGTAAGGTAGTTAAAAAATATTTACAGGACATTTTTAAACAATATTTAACTCTACCAGACCATGAGACCACCTTTAAAGGAATTTCTTTAAATACCTATATCTATAAATTCTGTAAAGAGGGGATTTTTCACCTTATGAATTTTTGTCAGAATCTAAAACAAATGTAAAAACATGTGTCTAAACTATTTTTTATAAGCTATTGCGAATGGCTACCTTCATGTTGTCAAATTGAATGTGATTGTATGTGAAAAACATATTAAAAAATTCACAATGAAAGTATGATTAATGAACCAAGAACTTCGACAGGAAAGTGAAATAATAAAAATGTGTCTCACATCAATATCTAAATTTTGATTAGGATAGAAAAGGTCCATTCCTGGATCTATCACAGCCAATATGATGCTGATGCTTGCTTTTTTGCTTTAAATGTACAAGAGCTTATTGATATAGACAATTAAGTTCAAGGACTCTGGGCTGGTGGGATTAAGACATTGGTTTAAAAATAGAGAATGCTATTCATAGCTTTTAATTTTCAGTGTGACAAGAATTAGGGATTATAAAACATACAAGAGGCACATTTCTTGTTCTATACACTGGAATGAATTTGTACAAGTGCTCCTTCGTCCCTAATGCCACTAGAAAATGGAATGGGCTGTCTGAATCAGCAAGGGAAAACCAATGACTTAGCAGAGTTTAAGTCATTGATCTACACACATGACCAGATTTACATATGAAATGTGTAGGACAAAATGTTCTTTTTTTTTTTTTTTGAAGTAATGTCTCTAATCTTATTTAAGATTAATAATTGCATTCAAATACATTTAAATGCATGCACTGTTTTCTCATAATGCTTTATATTATTTTATATATGTGTTTAAAGAGTTTTATTGTTCATGTTTATTACACATTAGCACAGAGAAAAAAAGAAGCCAAAATTTTTATGTTTGATGCAATATTTTTGTTATATGACAACTTTTTTTTTTCTATTAAGTTCTTTTGTCAGGCAGATTCTGTAGGCCTAGTGTTATACTACAGGGGGGAGAAGATCCTCAATGCGGAACAGATTTAGTAAAAAGATGGAACTCATGCAATATACAAAATCAGTTTAATAAAGCTAGATTTGCCTTTTCCACTCTTTAAGCAATCTGTTGCTCCAAGACACTGTCTTTACAAAATATAGACACTGTCTATAACAGAAATGTTAAGTTGGTCCTTCTTTGTTTCAGAGACATGGAGAGTCACAAAAACAAATATGAAAACGCTCCAGACCTTTGTTAACAGATGGCTCTGCCAGATTTTGGGAGTTAGGTGACTGGAAAAAGATAAATATAGTGGGAGAGAAGCAGGCAGATTAATTACCAATGTTGCAAGGCAGGAACTTTATTGGAATCCACAAGGAAAGAGGAAAGTGGGCAGACCCAAGCAAACCTGGAAGAGGTCAGTCATCAGTGAAGCTGAGGGTACTGGAATGAGATGAGTGCAGATGAAGAAAGCTGCTCAGAACTGAGTTTGGTGGAGAGGTGTGGTTGTGGCCCCCGTGCTCCCTTAGGAGTTCACAGGATTAACTAAGTGTGTGAGTGTTGAGTTTGAAATAATTACCTCCCAGTATTATTATTCATAAGAAATAAGATGGAAAGAAACAAATGTCAAATAAAGATGAAAATTGCACATTAAAACTGAATGACAACATCTCAATAAATTAGAAACAGACATATTACTTGTATTAAATGATGACATGAATGAGTGCTAACAATAAGAAAGAAATGAAAAATGAACAAATAGAATTCTAATCATACATGTTTAAAAATAAAACAAAATGAACGATGAGTTTTTTATTTCAAGTTGCAATGCAACTAAATGAATATAATTTTTAGATAGTGACGATGAAATTTGAAGATGCTATTAAACGTAATAAATAATATAAATTTTTCTAAATAAAATGAATGATAAATAATGATACAAAATAATAATACAATCTAATTAAATCAATAAATTTGATGAATAATATTAGGATGATAATGACTATGAAATTTAATCGAATGATAAAATTTAATAAATAATATTGCAAACTGATGATAATGATGATAAAATCTAACTAAATTAATCAAATGAATAATGATACAAATAGATAATAATGGAAACAAAACAAATGAAAAATTGAATGAATAATAATGCTAAAATAAAAAATATTACAAATGATAATTACTTCTAACTAAAAAAAAAAAATGAATAAATAATAATAAAAATAATAATAATGATGGCATCTAACTAAAAAAAAATATTTCAAAGTGAAAATATTAATAACTTAAATGAAAAAAATGAATTAATGATACAAAATGATATTGAACTAGATATTTGAAGATGTAATGAGGATGAAATGTAATTAAATAAGCAAAATGAAAACTATGTGAAAATGAGGATAATGATGGTGATATAAACTTAAATGAATTGCTGATACAAAATGATAATAAATGAATGATAACAATAAAATCCAACCAATTAAAAATGATAATGAGAATGAAATAAACGATTAATGATACAAAATGATATGAACTAGATAGTTGATGATGATAATGAGGATGAAATGTAACTAAGTTAGCAAAATGAAAACTATATGAAAATTGTGATAATTATGACAAAATGTAACTTTAATGAATTGAAGATACAAAATGATAATAAATGAATGATGCAAAATGATATTGAACTAAATATTTAAAGATGATAATGAGGATGAAATGTAACTAAATTAACATTATGATGATGAAATGAATGAAATGAATGATTGATGATACAAAATGATATTGAACTAAATAGTTGAAGATGATAATGAGGATGAAATGTAACAAAATTAGCAAGATGAATTTATGAAAATGGTGATAATGATGATATGTAACTTGAATGAATGAATGATACAAAATGATTATAAAGAAATCTTATTAAATGAATGAAATAAATGATGAATCATACAAATGATATTGAACTAGATATTTAAAGATGATAATGAGGATGAAATGTAACTAAATTAGCATTATGAGGATGAAATGAATGATTGATGATACAAAATGATATTATACTACAAATTTGAAGATGATAATAAGGATGAAATGTAACTAAATTAGCAAAATGACAACTATATGAAAATGGTGATAATGATGATGATATCTAACTTAAATGAATGAATGATACAAAATGATTATAATGAAATCTTATTAAATGAATGAAATGTATGATGATACAAAATGATATTGAACTACACATTGGAAGAGGATAATGATGATGAAATGTAACTAAATTAGCATTATGATGATGAAATGAATGATTATGGATACAAAATGATATTAAACTAGAAAAATAAAGATGATAATGAAGATGAAATGAATGATTAATTATATAAAATGATATTGAACTAGAAAAATGAAGATGATAATGAAGATGATAATGAAGATGAAATGAATGATTAATTATATAAAATGATATTGAACTAGATTTTTGATGATGATAATGAGGATAAAATGTAACTAAATTAGCAAAATGAAAAATATATGAAAATGATGATAATGAAGATGATATGTAACTTAAATGAATGAATGATACAAAATGATAATAATGAAATCCAACTAAATTAATGAAATAAATGATAGATGATATAAAATGATATTAAACTAGATATTTGAAGATGATAATGAGGATGAAATATAATAAAAATAGCATAATGATGATGAAATGAATGATTAATGATACAAAATGATATTGAACTAAATAGTTGAAGATGATAATGAGAATGAAATGTAACTAAATTAGCAAAATGAAAACTATATGAAAATGGTGATAATGATGATGATATGTAACTTAAATGAATGAATGATCAAAAAAATGATAATGAAATCTAACTAAATGAATAAAATGAATGATAGATGATACAAAATGATATTTAACTAGATGTTTGAAGATGATAATGAGGATGAAATGTAACTAAATTAGCATTATGATGATAAAATGAATGAATAAAGATACAAAATGATATTGATCTAGATATTTGATTATGATAATGATGATGAAATGAATGATTATGGATACAAAATTTTATTGAACTAGAAAAATGAAGATGATAATGAAGATGAAATGAATGATTATGGATACAAAATAATATTGAACTAGAAAAATGAAGATCATAATGAAGATGAAATGAATGATTATGGATACAAAATGATATTGAACTAGATATTTGATGATGATAATGAGAATGAAATGTAACTAAATTAGCAAAATGAAAACTATATGAAAATGGTGATAATGACGATGATATGTAACTTAAATGAATGAATGATACAAAATGATAATAATGAAATCCAACTAAGTGAATGATAGATGATATAAAATGATATTGAACAAGATATTTGAAGATGATCATAAGGATGAAATGTAACTAAATTAGCATAGTGATGATGAAATTAAATGTTTAATGATACAAAATGATATTGAACTAGAAAGATGATGATAATGAGGATGAAATGAATTATTAATGATACAAAATGATATTGAACTAGATAATTGAAAATGATAATGAGGATGAAATGAATGATTGAAACAAAATGATATTGAACTAGATATTTGATGATGATAATGAGGATTAAATGTAACTAAATTAGCAAAATGAAAACTATATGAAAATGGTGATAATGATGATGATGATTTGTAACTTAAATGAATGAATGATACAAGATGATAGTAATGAAATCCAACTAAATGAATTAAATAAATGATTAATAATTCAAAATGATATTGAACTAGGTAATTTAAGCTGATTATGAGGAAGAAATGAATGATAAATCATACAATGTGATATTGAACTAGATATTTTAAGATGATAATGAGGATGAAATGTAACTAAATTAGCATTATGATGATGAAATGAATGATCATCGATACAAAATGATATTGAACTAGATATTTGATGATGATAATGAGGATGAAATGTAACTAAATTAGCAAAATAAAAACTATATGAAAATGGTGATAATTATGATGATATGTAACTTTAATGAATGATACAAAATGATAAAAATGAAATCCAACTAAATGAATGAAATAAATGTATGATGATACAAAATGATATTGAACTAGGTAATTGAAGCTGATCATGAGGATGAAATGAATGATAAATCATACAAAATGATATTGAATTAGATATTTAAAGATGATAATGAGGATGAAATGTAACTAAATTAGCATTATGATGATGAAATGAACGATTAATGATACAAAATGATATTGAACTAGATAATTGAAGATGATAACGAGGATAAAATGAATTATTAATGATACAAAATGATATTGAACTAGATATTTGATGATTATAATGAGGATGAAATGTAACTAAATTAGACAAAAAAAACTATATGAAAATGGTGATAATGATGATGATATGTAGCTTAAATGAATGAATGATACAAAATAATTATGAAATCCAACTAAATGAATGAAATGAATTATAGATGATACAAAATTATATTGAACTAGAAAGATGAAGATTATAATGAGGATGAAATGAATGATTATGGATACAAAATAATATTGAACTAGAAAAATGAAGATCATAATGAAGATGAAATGAATGATTATGGATACAAAATGATATTGAACTAGATATTTGATGATGATAATGAGGATGAAATGTAACTAAATTAGCAAAATGAAAACTATATAAAAATGGAAATAATTATGATGATATGTAACTTAAATGAATGAATGATACAAGATGATAATAATGAAATCCAACTAAATGAATGAAATAAATGATTAATGATTCAAAATGATATTGAACTAGGTAATTCAAGCTGATCATGAGGATGAAATGAATGATAAATCATACAATGTGATTTTGAACTAGATATTTAAAGATGATAATGAGGATGAAATGTAACTAAATTAGCATTATGATGATGAAATGAATGATCAATGATACAAAATGATATTGACCTAGATAATTGAAGATGATAATGAGGATAAAATGAATTATTAATGATACAAAATGATATCGAACTAGATATTTGATGATGATAATGAGGATAAAATGTAATTAAATTATCAAAATGAAAACTATATGAAATTGGTGATAATGATGATGATATCTAACTTAAATGAATGAATGATACAAAAAATTATAATGAAATCTTATTAAATGAATGAAACAAATGATAGATGATACAAAATGATATTGAACTAGATGTTTGAAGATGATCATAAGGATGAAATGTAACTAAATTAGCATTATGATGATGAAATGAATGATTAATGATACAAAATGATATTGAACTAGAAAGATGAAGATGATAATGAGGATGAAATGAATGATTATGGATACAAAATGATATTGAACTAGAAAAATGAAGATGATAATGAAGATGAAATGAATGATTAATTATATAAAATGATATTGAACTAGATATTTGATGATGATAATGAGGATGAAATGTAACTAAATTAGCAAAATGAAAACTATATGAAAATGGTGATAATGATGATGATATGTAACTTAAATGAATGAATGATACAAAATGATAATAATGAAATCCAACTAAATGAATGAGATAAATGATTAATGATACAAATTGATATTGAACTAGATAATTGAAGATGATCATAAGGATGAAATGAATGATAAATCATACAAAATGATATTGAACTAGATATTTAAAGATGATAATGAGGATAAAATGATATTGAATTAGATAGATGAAGATGATAATGAGGATAATGTAACTAAATTAGCAAAATGAAAACTATATGAAAATAGTGATAATCATGATGATATGTAACTTAAATGAATTAATGATACAAAATGATAATAATGAAATCCAACTAAATGAATGAAATGAATGATTGATACAAAATGATATTGAACTAGCTATTTGAAGATGATAATGAGGATAAAATCTAACTAAATTAGCAAAATCTAATTAAATGAGCAAAATGAATGAATAATGTCCAGAAAAAGAATAGTGATATTGTCTAACTAAATGAGCTTAATGAATATTTAAAATGATGATATCATAGAACTAGATGAATTAAATGAATGAATAATGATAGATAATGGTAACAAGGATTTCTAACTTAATGAACAAAATGATAGCAATAATGATAACTGAGAAAAATGAATGATGATTGTTGAATGATGATTATTTTGTTAATTTAATGAATATTAATTTTTATTTAATCCTTTAGTCCTTTTTTTTTTTTCCTTTTTTTTTCCTAACTAATGAGACATTGAAGAGAAAACTAAATTTCTGTAAAGGTTTTTATACATAAGATTAGTAGCAAAGTAAAATAATTTAAACTTGACATTACTAATGTAAAATGAAGCTTACATATCAGTAGAAAGATTTAGGTAACATTTACAATATCTAACAAAATGAATTTCTAAAAAGAACACAGGATAATGATAATGTCATTCTGGCAATACAAAAACTAAATGAATAATGATAGTTACCAGATCTCTAGATGATAATTATGATGATGATGATGATTAAACTAAATGGTGAATGAAATTATAAAATTATGATGCCAATTTAAATTAATGTAATTTCAGAATGATAATGTTGATGATTCTAACTAAATTAACAAAGCAAATGAAACTTTCAATATGAAAATGATGACATCTAACTAAATGAATAAGATAAGATGAAATATTTCAAAATGTTTATGATGATGAGTTTCTATTAAGAGCTCATTGGTTAGTACTATCTTTCCACACATTTGTTTCATCTACTGTTTAAAATTTGAGGAGATTATTTCCAAAATAAGGGGTATGATTTGTTGAGTCAGTTGGCTGAAATAATCTGTATTTATGCATTACTAAAGAGAAAAAATGGTGTTTGTATGTGTTATAAATGTGTATATTGTTTGTATGTGTTATAAGTATGTACAATGTATTATATGTATTGCATTCACATTTTAAAGTAAAAGAAAAAAAAAACAAGATTCTAACAATAATTCTGAAAGGAATCAAAGAAAGATGTAAATAAGGGAGATGACATTGTGTGAATGGTTATTTTGTCAAATTTTAGAATTATTCCCCTTAGCAAGGGAGTTAATATTGTAATATTGTGTGTTGCATGTTGAATTATTAATTGTAAATGTAAGAGCTACTAGTATCACTGACCTGAAAACAGAGAAAAGAGAGATAGCCAAAATGTTTTCCTTAACCATAAAATAAATTACAAAGACAGTTTGCGTGGCAACACAAACTCAAAATCGGCCCCCAAAGTGCTCCACCCAGGCAAGTAGAAAAGCAGGTTTCAATATTTTCAGAAAGAACGTCAGAATGAAATTCTATCAAAGACAAATGACAGAGAAGAATGGAGAAAGAAGGTTGACAGATCTTGTGTGGTGCCCTAGCGGCCCAGCAGACCATAGGATAGGTGAAAGTGAATGTGAAGTTAAATGTGAACCTGGCCTAACTGATGTCTTATAATGAATATCTAATTGATCAAAATGTTTTGTAAAAGGTCAATCTCTTATTGAAATCAAAAAAAAAAAAAAAAATTTTTATTTCCTTTTGTTAAGTCTTCCATGGCCCTCTAGCAGAACTGCAGTTCACACGAAAAAACACTTATTTATTGTTGTTTCAAATTATGTACAACTTATATGCATACTAAATAGATTTTTTTCTCTTAAAAAAAGGAAACATTATATTTGTGTAAATGTAGTAGTAAGTAGGACAGAACTTACATACCATAGCAATGCAAATATTAAAAAAAAATATTTTGACAAAAATCTAAACCCATTTGCATAAAATGTGTTGAAAAGGGTAAATGGTCATCTCCCCTACTAATGAGCCTCCTGTGTTTGTTACTATTAATAGTAAGTAGTTGTAAAAGTGGTATATTTTATGAAAAACTGCCTGCATAAGTGATTTAAAAAATTAGATTCTTTTGCTTTTAGAAAAGAAAAAAGTAGCCATTGCATCAGAACTTTGAATGGACTAAAATATTATGATGTCGGATTTTCACTATCTTTTCTAGTTTACAAGATCTAAACGGGAAGGATGGATAGACGGACAGACATTTCACACAAAACTAATAGTGTCTTTTCCCCTTTCAGGGGCCACTAAAAAAAACTTACAAGTATTTGAGCACGTACAACTGTCAGATCTTAAATGCCTGGTAGGTTTTAATATTTTCAAGAAATTTTTAGCCAATTTCATGCAAGACAACCTTGCAGATATCTTTAAAAAGTTTAGAAATTTTGAGATTTTAGCCAGGGTGAAGATCAGTCAATACAAGATTTCATTGTTAAATTCAACACAACGTTTGGGACGATAGAAAACACATGAGGCTGCATGAAATTATGGTGTTAAGTTGCTGGGAAAGCAAGAATCACAGCAATTGAGAAAATGCTTGTTTTGACATGTATTAACTAAGTTCATTGGGAATCACTGTATAAGGAAGCAAAGTCAACTCTCAAAATGTTCAAAGGAGAAGAAAGCAAAGTTAAAATGCTTGAAGCATATCAAACTTGAGCCAACGTTCTAGGGTGAAAACAAGAAAGCTTTATAGGTGGCTAGTTAGAAAATAATTTTAAGACCGTGTGAAGATAAGCAACAGATATATGGTTGTTACATTAGAGTTGGTTATGGTGGAATTCCATTTTAGAGGTGGAGGTCAAGTAAAGACAGAGGTCATGTTAGACACAGTGTTGTTTTTTGAGGTTACAGATCTTAGTTTCATGAAGTATGTAAAAATATAAATCCAGCTGGTCTAGATGGACATTTTTTAACATGTATATTATTGTATATCTTGTAGGGCATAGTGGCTAAGGTGATTTGAGTTCAAATCCTGACAAAGACTGATTTTATTCGAGATTTTAGGACACTCTTAAGTCCACCAAACTCTATGGGTACCAGACTGATTTTGGGGAAGTAAAGGTGGTTGGTCATTGTGCTGGCCATAACCATTGACCATAGAAATAGATGAGCTTTACTTCATCAGCCCCATAGATCAGAAGGTGAAGTGTGTCATGCGCATCTTTTTTTGGTGTTTTCCTTTGTGTGCCATAAGAAATTGTGAGTTTTAGTTTCTAGGAACGCGCTTTTGTTGATGTCATTTTTGCTTACTTGTTTTGCTGCTGTTGTGTGATGAGGCTAGATCTCCTGTGAGTTTCTTTTATGGGTTTTCTTCCCCAGTATTGGGTAAATTAGTTTATTTTACTATCTTCTAAATGTCGTGGATCTAAAATCGTTTCTCTTATAATCTGCTGGAGTCGAGTCTGAGTTGTAGGCTTGGTATTTGACTAGTGCCCGTGGCGTTGGGTTGGGCGTTGTGAGCCCTGATCGACCATAGCACTGAGATTAAGGCGTGCTATAGTTCCTTTGAATGTAATTTGTAATTGCTTTGTAAATGCTATTGATATTCATTCGTAATGTATGCCTCATAATATCATATATATCATTAACCCATTAAACCTTTGTTGTTATATGCAATATTGTTATTCACTAGTATAGGTTAATATTTGGTTTATTCGTTCCTGGATATTTATTGCATAAATTGATTGATAGACTGTTATGGGTGCCCAGGCAGACGAGCCAAGGCTAAATTACAACCCCTGCATAAAGTTAATAAACACTGTTCAGCTGGGGAGCCTGGCGAAGTACATCATACCCTAGATGAGCCCGGGGACAAAACCCTCCTGACAAAGTGTTACCTTTACTTTACTAAGGTCAGTGATGTGGAACAAGAATAGGAAACTTATCTGCCCACTAAAAACAATGAAAATATTTTATGCCTTGGTTTTGAGGCTTTTAATTGTGATCTATCAGACAGTATCATTTATAGAAAGAATTGGTTGGAGACATTGTTGGGTTTGTTGGTTGAAGAAGACAAGTTACATAGAAGAACATGTACAGAATGGTGGGACATCAAAAGGTGAATTTTATGTAGCTGTCAGAGTGACTAGATAAAAAGTTAAGCTTGTAAACTGTAGTTGAAATAGAAATACTATTATTATTGTATGGATTTGTTAAGAAAACATCTGGATTAAAAATGGACTAAGAGAAAAATACAGAGATTGTATTTCAGAAAAATAAAGATGTATTGTCTTACATCAATTTTAAAAGCACTTTGTCTGGTATACGTATCAAATGAAGAAGGCTTCTGTTCCTTACACAAGGCATGGACACAGCAGTTTCTTTAACTTTATTACAGCCAGAAGGATAGTAAGAAATAAAGGGGTGGGGCTCTGGAGCTCCAGCATTGGGAACAATTAGGTTTAGGGTTTAAGATCTGGTAGGGTTAAATATTGCGCTAATTGTCTAATATTATATTCAATTGTTGTTAAGCTTAATTTGTAATATGTCATAAAATAATCACTTTATATTGTTTTTAATTAGTAGCAGATTAATTTCTTAAAAATGATCTATGATATTTTATTTGTTACTGAGTAATTCTTAAGCTTTGATTGAGAATTTAGTTTAAGGTAAATTTTTACATTAGGTTTTCTACTAAATGCTTCATATTATCGTAATTTATTAACAACGCAGCATATGATAACACTAATGGTTGAACATTTCTAAGAAATACAATTGAAAAATCTTTAGATTGTATGTTTAAATTTGTCAGAATCAACTAACAATATAAATAATAAATATAAGAAATGAAGTGTAATGTATGAGACCCATGCAACACTTTAATGTATAGGATGACTGCCTGGTCGTGTGGTATGTGCTCTGGATTGGGTTAATCCCCAGTCATCCTCTGGGAAGTTTGGACTGGGTTGAAATAATCTTCAAATCTGAAGAAAGATCTGAAACATATTAAACAAACTAAAAACTAGGGAAGATAATAAATGTGAATACATGACCTGATCTAGTGCTTACAGCAAGCAGACATCAGAACTCTTGTTCTTTATTTCAAACCATGTCATGCAAAATAAAAAATAAAAAAGTCATTGATCTGCGGTATTTTTTTCATCATCTTAGTTTTATTTAATTACAAAGTAAATCGCAATTTTTACTAATATTTGTCTCAAATAATTGTTTATCCTTATATTCATGTGTAAAACAAAACACTAAAAATAAACATCTCCAATATATGGTATATTTGCCTTTTCTTTTAACAAGTAATTTTAAAGGTTACAAAAATTACTTTATGGAATTACTCTTGAACATCTCTTTTCTTTCCTTTTGAACAGTTTTGAGCTATTGCAATTTGCCTTTATTTAAATGTATCAGGAATAAATTCTTGGCTGGTTATATGTTCTTTTGGCATAAACCCATTTTAGCTTTTGCCAACCCCAATGCAACTATCTTATTTCTTAGGCTCAACCATGTGTGACTTTTAGTATCCCTTTCATTCGTGCATTGTTTGGTAGTTTGAAAACAAAATATATTTTTTTTACAAAATGTCTACACCAGCATTTTTTTTTTGTACTTGAAGTTGAGAGCCACTGTTTTCTAAAAAGAAATGGATCCTATTGTGCTACTAAACATTGGTTATTTGCCTTTGACAAGTGTGATCACTACTAAGCCACTTAATATTTATTATTTCATTGGCCAAAAAGTGTAATTTCTAGTTTGAAAAAGGCATATCTAACACTGTAGAAAAGAGAGACATCTCTTAAAATAAATAAAATACTTTAAAACAAAAACAGAACAAAACTATATACTTGCAATACCTTTTGAACAGTTTCTTAAACTCTCAATTTCTATAGAAGATCCAATACACTACAGTATCAACTTTCATTTCAATTATTGTTTAAAAAATAACAGCTATATACATCCAATTTTCACCACAAAAAAATAAACTAAGTGTATCTTCTTGTTCTGAATAAAACTTACAGTATTGTTTTAAAAAATGTTTTGGTATTTTTCTATCACAATGTAACTTATTAGAAGTTAACCTATCACAATAAGAGCTAATTTGTAAGTAAAAATATTACCTGATGTAGAATGATGACAATTACTGTTTCCATATTAACCACTAAGTTCAACAGAAGTCAGAAATCTTGATCACAAAAAATTATTTTAAAAAAGCAACAAAACAAATACATTTGGCAATCAAATCATTAAATAGAAACAATCTGATATAAACTTTTCACATATAAATTATGAGTATGGTGTGAATGTACATTTTGTTTTTTTTATAGTTATAATGTTTTGTTTGGTGTAAAGCACAAATTGTAAGACTAATTTCCTTATTATTTGCAATTGAATGGAATATTTAATTTTTAATAAACTCCAACATTGTTAATTCTGAAACTATAATTTTAGTAATAACAAAAGCAAAAATCTGACCTGATGTAGATCTATTGTAGTTATCGTCACCACATCAAGTGTTCAAGTTAGCAAATGTCATTGATATTATACTATTACCCAATTCATATGTAATTCTTAGCCTGAAAATTAAAAGATTTTAAAAAGCTAAATTAAATTTAATATTATATTTGTATGTAGCAGTAATAAATTTATTAAAATGAATCTATTTCCTTTCTGAATTGAATAGGATGGCATAAAAAGAAAAGTATTAACATAAACTTATGTAGGTCTGTTCTATATTAAAAAATCATGATCAAAAATGATATTCAATTCGTACATTTTTTTCCCGCAAAATATTACATTATTTTATTTTGCGCCGGAATGACTTTTCAAATAGAAAGCACTATTGGAGAATGTATCAAATCAAACATAGCCTTCAACCAAGACCATGCCTTATTAAAATGAAGATGGGACTATTGTACAGAACTGACCAGGATTACTATTATCATGTAAAATGTTACAGAGACTATTCAATATCCTTTGATTTTAACAGTAGATTTTATCTACAAATTGTTGACTTTATTTTGGTGAGAAGGAAAAAAAACAAGATTAAGTCATGGAGATGCAGTCAAACTTCATCCAGCCAAAACATTTTATAATTGAAAATAATGACAGAAGATTGACCCATGTGATCATGATTTACATCATCTCTTCTTTGAAATCTAGAGATCTTGTTCTAGATTTAATTATTAGAAAATTTTTTTTAATCCTCTTTGTCCGTTTCCTTATCTTGACATTTAAATATATTTAATCCCTAACTCACTCTCTTTGTCTTCTTATATTCTTTAATATGAATGTGAGATTTGCCTCAATACTAGAGATGGGAAACGAACCGAACCCGAACCTCACTTATGACCGAACCAAACCGGAACTTTGAAACTGCTTGGTACGAACCGAACCGAACGAACCCTCCTTTTCTTAACCCAACCTTTGCAATTGGTACATCCCTTTTTTTATATATATATTTATTATATACATATTACTTAAATATTTTATTTAAATTTTAATGATTCCATTATACTTTGAAAACTTGGGAGGGGGTGGTATTTTGAAAACTTTAAAAAGAAAAAAAAAAAGCAGTGCCTGGAATTCCCTTGGGTTTTTCCATACGCGCCGACTCCGTCCAGGCCTTGAATTTTCGCGGGCTGTTTGCAATATTGGTTTTGAGTCGAATAGCCACCCTCTAATTAGATCTAGATCTAGACTCTAGTTCCTAGTAAGTAGAAAGTCAACATTAAAATATTGTCACTTTTATTTGAGATGGCTGTTAGTTGAGAGTAGAATATTTTTTGCTGATTAGAGAGTGTAGGTATAAATCTACAATAAGTTCATTTGTGTTCTAGTTTAAAATAAATTTTAATTATCTTCTATTAAGTGATTTATTTTTACAAAATTGTGAAGTATCCCATATTGGAATATTATCAGTGGCGTAGCAAGGGTGGGGGAGGAGGGGGGAGAAATGTAAAATCCCCTCAGGCCCCCACTTGAGGGTGGCCCCTAAATGAGGGTTTTTTACAATAAATATTCAATTTACGCAAATTGCAGGGTCCCTCAAAGAGGTCCAGCCCCTCCCGGGCCCCCAAATGATGAAAAATTCCTAGCAGCACCCCTGAATATTTTTACTATTATTCTGTTTTGCATTATTGATCATCAGTATTTTTAATGCAGCGTTTCTCAAACTTTGGGTCCTCCCCCGTAGGTGGGGATGGCGAGTACCTTGAATTAGGGGATGGGGAGACGCAACTTCCTGACAAAAAAGGATGTCATGGAGTGTGTGTGTGTTTCCTGGTGGCGGTAAGAAGATGTTAAGCGATTGATTGGAGGATGATGAAATTATGTTAAGCGATTGATTGGAGGATAATGAAATTAGTGTAATGCAAATGTGAAACGGCAGACAATCTTGAGACATGAAAGAGTAAAGACGTTTTGTGGTGACCTATATTTTGTTAAAATATCAGTATATTTCATTAATATTACATCTCTATCTCAAGTTAAATGTGTGAATATTGTAATAACAGTTAGGCCATATTAAGTTGTTCACATATGAACTTTATTTTAAAGTTTATTAAGTTTATTAATTATTATAAGGCTTGTCTTCAAGTCCGAAGATCAGTAAGGAATGCAGTTTTTCTTATGGCTGCGCAGTCCCAGCTGTGACCTATTTATTTTGTCACATCCAGGGCAAGCATAACCACTGTCCGCAGGTGGTCGATTTAGTTGTTTTTTTTGCGTCTGCGTTTGTCCTCGGCAGCGGATTTTCTTTTGGTCTCAAATGTGTGACTGAACTCCAACTGACTCATTCTGAGGCCGCATGTAACCAGGTGCTCTGTTCTATGTCAGCTAAGCAAAGTTGACGCCTAAGCTGGTCTTTGAAGGGTTTCCATGGGGCGCCTCTATTACATCAACTTTTAGCTCACCAAAAAAAAAAGACTGCCTTTGGCATACGTTCGTCTCCCATACAGGATATGTGCCAGCCCAGCGTACCTGTCGGACCATAAGAAGTCCCTCTATCTATACTATCCTTACCGATAAAAATATAAAACGCCTTTATTGGTTCAATTGTGCTAGCTGTTTGTAAGCGACAAACCAACGACCAACTAACAAGGAGAGGGAGCGTCAAAAAAAATGTTTTATTTTCAGTGTAAGTTATCGGAGTATTAGTATAATTACATGTTTAAAAATAAAAATATATTAAGTAGGAGATGTCATATTATCTTCTAATAAAACCTTGTCAACTTTAGACTGCTTTTTGTGAGGCGTGTATGCACAATTTGGGTCAAAACGTTTTGAAGAAAACATTTTAAAACATCTCCACTAGTGTGATTCTTCTGCATTTCTTTTGTGTCAGAATAGTCGAATTTCTTCCGTATATTGCAATTTATTATAGTGACGACTTATGTGTGAAAATAAAATCCTCAATAGAGACGTCTTTACATGAAGAATATTTGTTTAAAAAGATCACACCCATTATAGAAGTACGTGCGCAATGTGTAGGCCTACCTAGAATGTCACTTGCATAGTTCTATTGGCCAGGTCTGCCTCTTAATTATTAGATTTAGTATGGCCCTCGACTTTTTTTTATTATGATGAATAGTGCGTTCTGAACGAAAGCACATCGATATTAGCCTTTTTAAAAAAATTCTCTTCTTACTGAGAGAAAAAGGTTAGAATGCGCTTAGCGCATGTCACGCCCGGAATTAAACCACTTGCCGACTTGAGCGAAAACCTACCGCATCTTCATTTCTATCTCCATTAAGAAATTTTTACAACGCTTAAAATGTATGTAGGCAACATTATTTTGGAAAAAGTATTGCCCATAGGACTATTATATGTTGCAAAGTATTAGTTTTATTTGTCTGATGTAGAAATTTAAATGAAATTTTTTTTTAACTAATAAGTAGCCTTAAACCTTATAACTTAATTTTGCTATTACATAATTTCATAACATCGAACCGAGCCGAAGCCAACCTTTAGACCTCACCAAACCAAACCCGAACTATACTTGTCATCGAACCGAACTTAAATATGACCGAACCGAACCAAAACCGTTGGGTTCAATTCCCATCTCACTCAATACACGTGAGGCCCACGGGAGCAAATTTTAAGTCTTTTTTTTTTTCAGTCATTCCCCTTAACTAAAAATCTCAAGCTTAAATTAAGTGAATAAAAAATAAATTAAAAATAGATTCTTGGAACATAGTCAATGCAACAAAAGAATATTTCAGCTGTATGATAAGAATGCTACTAGTCACAGAAATAATGCAAGAATATGATTGTTGTCAAGACAAAAAGATGGAATAGAAAAATCAAGCTAGTGCACATAGAAAGCAGATCAACACTAAAAATTACTTACTTGACTTGTTCCTGTGTACCCCAGGTGAGCATAGAGCTGCAACCACAACTCTCCACCGAACTCTATTCTGAGCAGCTTTCTTTATCTGCCCCATGTTTATTCCATAATCCTTAGCTTCACTGATGACTGACCTCTTCCAGATTTGTTTGAGCAAACACTTTTTCTGCTCGGTTCTCTCTCACAATTTAACAGTAGATGTCTTTGTGGGGATTCCCAGTAACCAGCATAGGCAACTGCTGGCAAAGAACTAGAGTTTTTATATTTGTTTTTTTGGCTCTCTACAATTGTGTTAAGGATTTGGTTCTTGTTCTTTAAAGACAGTACTTTGGAATGACAGGCAAGCCTAGCTAGAACAATGCAATGTCCTATATTGTCTTTAAGTCCACTGTTTTGATTAACCCCACTTCCCAGATAACAAAATGGTCTGTATCTTGGATGTTCTCCACCTGTAGTATGACTGGTCTCTCTTGTTTGTTATTAATTCTCATCACTCATCACTCTTTTGTTGATCAGTGGTCTAGTCTTTTTGCTTCTTTAACACTGTGATTAATTTGACCTGAGCACTTTATTAGTATGGAAGAGAAGACAAGATGCCATCAGGTCCATTGTATGAGCACTTTATTGCGTATGGGAGAGGAGACAGATGTCATCAGGTCCATTGTACGAGCCCTTTGTTGTGTATTGGAGAGGAGGCAGATGCCATCAGGTCCAATGTATGAGCCCTTTATTGTGTATTGGAGAGGAGGCAGATGCCATCAGATCCATTGTATGAGCACTTTATTGCGTATGGGAGAGGAGGCAGATGCCTTCAGGTTCATTGTGTGAGCCCTTTGTTGTGTATGAAAAAAGAGCCAGATGCAAATGGATCCATTAAGGTCACCAGGTCCATTGTATGCCATTTTTATTGTCAGAGACATTCTCATGACCCAATCAATGACAAAAAAAATATAATCTGGGTCAACTTTAGAGTTCTGAAACATATAAATTGAAAAATAGGTGTCTTTAAAAAATGTCTTTACCTACAAATAATGTGCTCATAAGTTAGTACTTTAATTTGACTGACAATTAATAAGCTCTTTTTCAATATGAAATTTTTCACTCAAAAGTAATTTACTCTTTATGACATGAAAACATTAAGACATTTAGTTAAAACTTAGGAAAAAAAAAACTATTCATATAAGTTAAAGAAAGGGAACTTTCCTTTTTACTATATAATAATTATTTTCAAAATAAAAGGGGAAAAAATACATACTCTCCATTTATTAAAATATAACTTTTTTTGTGTTTTACAGCTTGGAGCATTCCTTTAGAAATAAATATTATACCCTAGCACAAACCTCCTGCAGGATGGCAGGGATGGAAGAGGGCAGGATTCAAGGAAACAATAGGCTGAAGTGTCTTGACCAGGCAGGCACCACTTGCTGCTGAGGAGTCTGAGAAAAAGAAAACAAAAACTTTATTTTATTTCTTGTCTAAATTTTATGCATAGCATTAACTTGCAGGTTTTATACCCATAGAACAAGAGTAAGCTAACTTTTTCTATAGAAGGCACATTGAAATCCTACTTTTTTCATATATATATATATATATATATATATATATATATATATATATATATATATATATATATATATATATATATATATATATATTGACTACAACAACCAAAATCCTAGTCTACAATGCCTGGTTGTGAGGCACTTTATGGTAGTGAGAGCTGGTCTACATACATGTATCAAGAGCATACATTAAATAGCTTTCACTTTCACCTTCTGTATCTCTCAATATCTTCTAATGCTGCTCTATTGCGCCTTAACTTAAGAGCTTCAATATTGGAGTCTATTTCACACGCTGCTATTGAAAAAACAACTTTTTTTGTTTATTTCCACTTTCCATAATTTTGAATATGTGGAGTTAGTTGTGAAGTCTCTATTTCATTTGGATCTAGTCAGCACTGGATATTTCTCTGTAGTCCAAATTAAGAGGTCATCTGCATTAAGTGCCTTATTGACTGATATGAGGTCCGGGAGGTCATTCATAAAGATTAGAAAGAGAGTGCAGGTAAGGGCTTAATCTTGTGGTAGGCCTTCTTCCAAACTTTTTTACTAGAGATGGCACCTTTGAATGGGGTTTGGATGGTTCTGTTTTTTAGGAATGCCCTGATCCAGCTGTGCATTCTTCCATGGATGCCAATTTTTTCATCTTCAAAACAGATATTTTCTCCACACTATTATAGGCTTCTGGCAAATCTATAATACTGCTGTAGTGTGCCTTGGTGTACAAAAGGGTTTGTATTTCCTAACTTGACCTTGAGGGATGTGTTTTTTTGCTGCTTCTAAGATATTAGAGACTATAGTTATGTAGATTGTGTTGACATCTTTCTCCATTATGCTTGATAGTCTTGTGTGTTTCTTGTGTGTTTCTTGTGCAAAAGCTGCCCAGTTAGCTTTTTTATAGTTCCATCTAGATCTAGTTGTATTGCATGGTTGGTATCTACCTGGTGTTCTTATATTAAGGAGTATAGGCCTTTCCCTTCAAGTTTAAACTGCAAAATCATTTATTGTCTCTAAAAAAAAACATGAATTGATTGAAAAATGTACACATTTTTTAATCAATTAGTTGTAATTAATTAATTCTGTTTTTATACAGAATAGAGAGAAAAAAGAAACACCAGGCTTAAGATCAGATTTCTTAGATAAGGGGTAAATAATCACTAGTATTGAAAGATATCTCAAGTAAAATAGAATAAAATAATTAAATATTAGTGTTAAGATTATATCTAAGACTGTGTGTTAATGTAAGGTTTATATCAAAGACTGTATGTATATAACCATAATAACCATACAGTCAAGTACATTTGGTATAGCAGCAATGCAGTTTTGACCAAGCCCCCAAAACATGAGTTTTAACAAAGAATAAAACTTGTGCAAAAATAACTCACAGTAACATTAGCTTAAAATCAAACACTTGGAAACAATTTCAGAAACATAGCAAACATCAACTTTTACATCAACATAAAGGGGAAATTGGTGGACAGCATAATATACCTTGCAATGCCACATGCAGAGCAGTTTGCCTACAGCTGTCAAAGATAAATTTTATAAAAGAATATGATATAGTAAAAGGAGGACTTGAGTTGTTTGCTCATGAGAACAGCCAATATAAATACTAAGACTGAGTAACAAAGACAGACTAAAGCTCTGCAAGTAACATCAGAAAGATGACTGATTAAAGTGTTAGGAAAAAAAAGAGAATATATTAAAGTGTTAAGAGAATAAAGAGAATATAAAGAAAGTTTGTAAAGCCCCATTCTAGAAGTTGTGTATGCACCAAGCGAGACAGAGATAAGTCATTTTTTATTGTGTAGCATAATAATAATATGTCTGAAAATTAATGAGGAATACAGTATTTCCCGGTGCTACACAGTCCAAGCTGCAATCTACGTAATTTGCCACATCTAACACAGGCAGCATAAGTGTAGCATACTATGGAAATAAATCCTACTTAGAGATAAGAGAATGCTTGCAACTATCAAGAAAAAAAAATGAAATATTTGCCTTTACCTTGATTGCAACCTTGATCTCTTCATACCAAATAATATGTGATGGAATGGGAAAATCTAGTTTCAAATAATATGTGATGGATTGGGAAAATCTAGTTTTCATTTATGTTATAAACATCATTTGTTGTTATCCTGTTGACATGGACAATGTTTATTGGTGTGGACAATATCAACACTAGTTTAATCCAGATGTTTGATGGAAACTCTTCTGCCATATTGAAATATGTGTTGCAGTTGCTTTCCTCTGTGTTCATGCCTCAAATCTTGCACTGAGTTGAAGGTTTTTAGGAGCTTTTGATCATTCTGGGTTTGTATATGACCTGAGGGAAAAAAACAATAATCAATAAGTTCATCAAATGTAATATTTGGGAAAATGATATTCTGAAGACATTTAAAACATCAAACAAAATTTGCCCCAGTTATGAAAAATTGTTGTGTGTATTAAGTGTATAAACTAGACAGACCAGAAGTTGTTGTTTTTATTCTCCCACTTTCAAACACAGAGACATTACAACAATAATTTCAACTTTCTTTTGGTCTGTTTAGACATTGACGAACATCAACTTTATATTGGACTCTAACCAGTGTTAGTCTACTGCTTTATGGTAACCCTTAGATAAGTCTCTAGTTGCTATTGACTTGAATGGTTAATCAGCTGTGTGCCAACAATCTTGGTTGCTTTGACTAGTAGCTGTGTAACAAAAACTTTGTTGCTTTGACTGACTACTAGCTGTATGACAAAAACTTGTCTGTCATGATAGACTTCTAGCTGTATGACAAAAACTTGGCCGTCTTAATAGACTACTATCTGTTGACAAAAACTTGGCTGTCTTGATAGACTGCTAGCTGTATGACAAAAACTTGGCTGCCCTGATAGACTACTAGCTGTATGACAAAAACTTGGCTGCCTTGATAGACTACTAGTTGTATGACAAAAACTTGGCTGCCTTGATTGACTACTAGCTGTATGATAAAAACTTGGCTGCCTTGATTGACTACTAGCTGTATGACAAAAACTTGGCTGCCTTGATTGACTACTTTCTGTATAACAAAAACTTGGCTGCCTTGATTGACTACTAGCTGTATGACAAAAACTTGGCTGCCTTGATGTACTACTAGCTGTATGACAAAAACTTGGCTGTGTTGATTGACTACTAGCTGTATGACAAAAACTTGATAATGCCTTGAAGGACAATGGGTTCATAAAACTTTGTCTACCTTGGTGGCTTATTTAAAAAGTGCACATCTTGGCTATGACTGTATTTATCTCACTGTTCCTCATTCATCCAAATTTTGAGCCAAGAAATAGGCCTTAGATAATAAATATTTTGCATTCCTTATATTATAAAGACCCCTCTACCAAAACCCACCAGCTTCATAGAAGCACTTGTCAACCCACCCCTGCCCAGATAAAAGATTTGCAATAAAATAATTTGGTCCAAATAATGTTTTCATGACTCAACACCTTAGACTAATTACAGAACTCTTCATTATATTATATTGACTGAAATCAGAATTAATAAAGACAAGGGAAATTTTTAATGAATATTATGCATATATATATATATGAGAGATTGCAGTGTACAAGTTTAAAGGTTAACCAAAACAGCTGCTGATTACAGAAAGGCAACAAGTTTTGGTGTTACTGAAAACACAAGGATAAAAAAAATTGTTAGCAGAAAGTTTCTAGAACTAGATTAAGAGATCTAGATATTTTATTTTTTTTTTATGTCTTAGATACATCTAGATTTAGGATTACTTTTTGTTAAATGTCTTAGAAGCACAATCTCAAATTTTTTAAGGGTTCTGGTTTGCTGTAGTTTATAGCTCTTGTAAAGTTCACCTTTCATCCCTGGGGCAGATGATGTAAAGATCAAATGTTTCTATGACCCATGGTTAGTGAGGGTGTCATGTGGCCAGCACAACAACCAACCGCCTTAACTTTTCCCCAACTAATGTCAGGTACCCACTACAGCTGGTTGGACTTAGAAGTGCCCAAAAGTTCATGAAAGTAAAAATCCAAATCTTCACCAGGACCCCTGGTTCAGAAGCAAAGCGCTTTACCACTCAGCTATCGTGCCTCCAGTGTATAGCTCTAATTTTTTTTTTAGATCCAGATCTATCTCATGTTTTATCTAACCTAGATGTAAAAGCCTAGTCTAGATAGGCCCCCTATCCTCTAGATCTATTAATCATTGTTAATAATATAAGATATGGTTTATCATTACATTATTTTTCTTCTACAAAATGTAACAAACTGCAAGGATTTTAGATTTTACTACTTCAGTTATGTTGAGTTTAGTTTACAAGAATTGAAGGTATATATATAGACATATCTATATAGATCTAGTCCGGGCTTTTTTTTGTAACGTACTGGCACCTTTTTCAATGTGGGGAAAACATTATTACTTTTCTAGTACCGGTATTTTAACGTTTTTTAATAATATATTAGTAGTTAAAAGATAGGGAAAAAAAAATCACTGGATCTAGTGTAGTCTAGATATCTATACCGGGTATACCTCAATCTAGAATTTGTTAGGTCAAATCATGATAGATCTAGCATCATATAGATCTATAAATGTGTTGAATTTCATATTAGGTCAGCAGATCTTGGACTAATATTATCGTGAACGATACGAAGTGTGAGTGTGCAAACTTCTGTCGTCATGATCACTAGTGGCACTGTGACTGTCTTTCAATTCAATGATTGAAAGAACATGAATCAATGACAATGAAATTATGAATGGGTACTTAATTGAATTGAACAACGGTACATTTAGAACAGTGTAGATTTATCATCTTAAAGTAATTAAATAGATTAACAAGGACGAAACTTGAAATATTGATCTAGATTTCTAGAGCTAAGCTTGATAAAATGTTGCTTGCGTAGAGACTTCTTAGCCCTCACTGAACAGAACTCAGGATTTTCACGTGATTTTTTATTAAACTTTTGACGTGGAAGAGCATACCTCTTGTGTTTATTTCAGTTTAAGCATTATTTCAATTTCGCAATACTACCTGTAAATACATTTAAATTTAGCTAGATATTTATTTAGCTTTTAAAAGAATATGGCTGCCCATTTCTCTTATTGCTAATAAAAATAATATCACTCTGACTCATTTAGAACCATTTTTAAGTGCCAACAAAGTCCTAGATCTACTTTCTTTTTATTAATTATAATAAAGATGGGAGAGAATTAAAAAAAAATTGAGTTATTCATATCATGATATTGTTATTGTCTATATTTAGATCTAGATTCTAGACTAGTGACTTAAGTAACACCTGTAATAAGATGTAAACAATGAAAACTTCTTTTTGTTTAAATCTAGAATAGCAATATATCACATAGTCGTCACATAAATAGATCTAGACTCTAATATATAATAATATATTTGCCGCTATGGCTATGGATAATGGTATGTACTATGTTATGTTATGTACTATTATAATAATTTATGGCTTATCATCTTATTATGGCATGGCTATGGACGGTAAATGATTAAATCATAAATGGTAGTACTTATACTTAAACTCTTACTACTCTGAGTTGTCTTAGTCTTAGTCTTTACTATAATTTAGAGTAAGACTAATACTAGACTAGTAGTAGTACTATTAATTACTAACTAATAGTAATTGCTAATAGTACTAACTAGGTAGTAGTCGTTCTATTACTAGTAGTAAAAGTAGTAGGCATAACTATAAATATAGTTTAATAGATCTAGTACTAATAGTAATACTATACTATTAGTTACTAGATCTAGACTATACTATGTCTATACCATATATAGTGATATTATATAGATCTATTGTGCTGATTGCCTCCGATACTATTTAACTATTAAGTATTAAGTGATAAGTCTATAATTAGTATTATCATTTATGATTTTTATTTGTGATATGCTATGTTACATGTACATCAGCTATGTACTATAATGTACACTACTTAAATTATAACCATATACTTGAAAAAGTCATATAGATTAGATTAGATCTAAATCTAAGACAGACTAAGACTTTGACTTACTTAGACTTAGGTCCTCCCGCGCCGTTCGGCGTATAGGGCAGCAAGCTGTCTCCATAAAGATCTGTCGTTGGCAATGTCTGAAGCCTCCTCCCACCTGGTGTCCACTGTTCTAAGGTCCTCTATGAAGGTGTGGCGCCAAATAATATGAGGACGTCCCTGTTTGCGCTTTTCTCGTATTGGCCTCCATGTCATCGCCTTATATCCCACTTTCTAAATTTTGGTCCTATCTAAGTTTATGCGGAGGCCAATTTTGGCTGCTTCTCTATCTAGACTCTCTGTCATTTCTTGTATGGCTTTATTTGTAGCCCAGAGTAGTGCAACGTCATCATCAAAGTCCAAGTCCATTATTCGATTTTGTTCACGCCATGGAATACCAAAGGCAGTCTGGTTCATTGCTCTCCTCATTATGTTGTCAATGGCTAGGAGGAAAAGGAAGGGAGATAAGATGCACCCCTGTCGCACACCTGTCTCGATGCTGAAAAACTCGGTTGTTCCTTCTTCTGTTTTAATGCAGCAACTAGACTGACTGTATAGGTGTTGTAGGATCTAGACAAATTTTTCTGGATGCCATATTCTCTAACTATTTTCCATAGTGATTCTTTGAAGGGTGAAAAAATCTCTAGCTTTCATTCCCCTCCAAAGAAACTTTTTTTACACTCCCAATTGAGGAATTACAACAAGAGTTTGCAATTTCTGAAACCAATTTTACTATTTAAAAACAATAATTACTAGTCTTTTTACATCACAATATTTCATCACAAATGTACAGCTGTACTTAATGTGAAGTATTTAACTGTTTACACTCGTGCCTAATGTTCCGGAACTGTGGAACTAGCTTACTAGTTGTTATACTTGTGACTGCTGTCAAATTACAGTCATTCACCATCAACCTGTGATTACACTTGTTTATTTTCAAAAAAAAAAAGCTTTTTTACATATGTATGTGTACCCAAATAATGTTAAAGCTTAGCAGCAAAGTTTTTTAAAGTGTGGAAATAAAGCTTCTGGCACCCATTAAGCTACCGCAGAAGTACTGACTTGAACTTCTCTTACAGGTCATAATTTACATAAAGTTGTGTTCTCTGGAACTGAATTAGCTTCTGCTCTAAATGTTGAGCTGATGGTATTGAAAACTGGTTTTTGGAATCAATTCCATAAGGAATCCAATGTCTGGTACTTTTAACCATTTCACTTTAAATGTTTTCACCTTTTAACAAAGGAAAATGACAAAACCTATTTTCACTTGTTGGCCTGGAGAAATTGGAAGTTCTTTGAAAAGATTTAACATGCACTTGCATTTCAATGCAAGCAGCCCTTTGAAATAAAAGTAATGAAAAACATGAAATCTGTCTTCCACTCTTCACTAGAAATATTAGTAACAAGGTCATAGTCAATGTGGCCATGTGGCCTACGGGCTGTAATTTGCCCACCCCTGCAGTAGAAGGAATTTTTAGTTGCTCCATTTTAAAGTGTATACTTTACTTAGCCTGTAATGAAGTATTCAGTTAAAAATAATAAAGGTTATGAGTGTACTGTACATTTTATGATACACATTAATATTTTATATAGCCTCTTAACCTACCTACATATAGAAATACATATCAATACGGAATTGCACTTTTGTTTTTATACTCAAATTTTTTAATGCATTATATAACTTTATATATTGTGAGGTCAGCTACCAATAGATGCACATCATATCAGATGTTACTTGTGGACCAGTTCCTGGATCATATGATAATGCTAGAGCTGAATATGTCATCTGTTCCACCTCTGAAGTCAAGCACTTTATCACTAGGAAATCATGCCCCCCTGACAATGTAAGGAAATAATTAATTTTCCTTGTAGACAGTTGTAAAATGTACCACATGCTTAGTTTTCATGCCTTGTATACTGTTTTACTTTGACCTTTGCAATGTTTACCAGAATGTTTAAAGAATGCCATAACTTTCTATGTTGCAGTCATTAGCAAGTGTCAAAAAACAGTCCATGCTTTAGCCACATTAGAGCATCTTTTTGATAGGCAATGGTGCACTGGCTGTGTTATTTGTTTGCTTCTGTAATGTGTTGGTATATAGTAGTAGTATAATTTCAATTTTCAACCATGTTGATTATAGACCCTAACTTGAGTTTGAAATATTATAGAAGTTAATGAAGTTAATTTGTTTCTATTTCAGAAAGATTTGTGCAGACTTATCCTGTGGGTCAGCTCATGAACAGAATGATACACACAAAATGTCAGGAGGCAGGATTGGTGAAGTGGGAAATTCTCCAACCTGAATTTATAATTACTGATGCATTAATCTTCTATAAGTCCAGGTAGCCAAATCTGTTACATATGTTGTACTTAAAAAATTTCCATATCTTTTCAATGTAAATTCATCATTAAAGGGAAAGTCAGATGGATTTGACAATTTTTGATATATGTGTTTTGATAAGGGACGCGGTGGTTGAGTGGTTAAGCGCTTGGCTTCTGAACCTGGGGTCCTGGGTTTGAATCTTGGTGAAGACTGGGATTTTGAACTTCAGGATTTTTAGGGCGCCCCTGAGTCCACCCAACTCTAATGGGTACCCTGACTTGAATTGGGGAAAGTAATGGCAGTTGGTCGTTATGCTGGCCAAAGCAAGAGATAACCTTAACATCATCTGCCCTATAGATCGCAAGGTCTGAAAGGGGAACTTTACTTTATGTGTTTTGATTTACAGATAATAAATATATTCTTTTTTTATTTTTTTAATTGCAATAATAACTAAGTTATTGATGTTTTTCTGACGTAATTTTCCTGCACATCCAAAATTGTAAGATTTTCACTGGGTTTCTATGTGACGTCACACAAACCTATTAATTTAATCTATTGACTTACTGTATAATGGAAAAACATACAGTAAAGTTTACATTGTCATAAAAGAAATATATCTTCGTCTATGCAGTTAGATCTTGGATCTTGTAAGCAAAGAAAACAATGCGTGCCAAAAGTAGATTTACATGCTTGACTAACCATGGCAGAGTGTATTTTCTCACCTTATCACTCAACACACAACAAACACTATTGCTTGGTTGTCTTGTCATGACTGACTACACGTAGTCTAGACTAGCCTTACACTGACCAGTTTGTTAGAATCAGTCAGACACACAATCTATTTACTTTCTGGGACAGGGAGGTTTAGATGAAAATTTGTTTTTTCTCGAGTTGGTTATCCTAATGCTTTTATATATATAACAGCCTAACAGCTACTGTAAGAATGAAGGGATATGATTGGTTAGATCTAGTTTCCCTTTCAGTATTGTTAATGAAAGTGACGTTTGCCTAATTTAAAAACAAAATCTTAAAGAACCCCGTTTTTTTTTTTAGATATCAAGAATTTATTGACTAATTTATTAAATGTAAATGTTTCTAAGCATTTAAATAAAAAATGGTAATATGTTTACTATTAAAACATTAATGCAGAATTTAAATATGTCAATAACTCAAATTTGAAAAACCATTGGAGTTTCCCTTTAAATTATTTCCTATGAAAGCAAACAAACAAAAACATTTGAAACAAAAAATTTGCATTATTATTCTTGTCAAGAATTGACTAAATGTTGGTAGTAGAAATATGTCTATGTTGTTGTTTTTCTGTAAAGAGTCTATGTTATGTTGATTTTTTAAAAAGTAAAAGTACCCCTTTAAGATCTTGACATATATAAGTTATGTTAATAGATGCCAATATTTTATGGAAATGTTAAAATCATTGTACATGTAGTTTAAAGCATAAAACATTTTGTTACCTATAGAGATTATAGTTATACTTATGGTTACATCTGACCAATTGCTAATACTTTTCCCCAACTAAAGTAAGGTACCTATTAGAGCTGGGTGGACTCAGAAGCGCACAAAGATCCTTAAATTTAAAATCCCAATCTTTACAAAGATTTGAACTCTAGAGCTACAGTTCAGAAGTCAAGTGCTTAACGGCTCAGTCACTGCGCCTCCTAGTTAGCCCCATGACTTCTTATAAATAATTTTGAAATAAAGTTATTCTCTCTTTGCAGATCAACATCTTTGTATCATTTTCAACACAATGACCATTCTTTTCTGTTTCAGATTAAGAAAAAAGAAAGTAAAGAGGGCGCTCCAGAACTCTACATGTCACTGCCACATTACCATTAAGGTGAAGTTATTGATACATTATTCAACTTTCGTAGAATGTCTTGTTTTGTTTGTGAATTGTTTTGTCATGACAGCCGTCAACAAATGTTTTAGTTTTATGTCGTGTACTGTCTTTGTATTGTGCGCCTTTTATATTTTTAAAATTTGTTTTCTTATAATTTTTACAAGTTTTTTATTCTTTCAGTGCAGTTTTTGTTTAAATCCTTTGGAGAATATGTCTAATTCTTTGAGTTTTTTTGTTTTTTTCAGAAGTTTCCAGTCCAAGACATTCTTATTTGGAAGTGAAACGGTGAGATCTTTTTGTTATTTCCCTTTTTATTTTTAGAAATGATATATTTAAATATTTGTAGATACTAGGTAGCCACAAAGTCAACATTCCCTTTCAGACCTTGCAATCTATAGGGTAAATAATGTTCAAGTTATCAGTTTCTGTGGCCCATGGTTAATGAGGGTGTCATGTGGCCAGCGCAATGACCAATTGCCTTTACTTTTTCCCAACTAAAGTAAGGTACCTATTAGAGCTGGGTGGACTCAGAAGCGCCCAAAGATCCTTAAATTGAAAATCCCACACTTCACAAGGATTTGAACTCTAGACCTACAGTTCAGAAGCCAAGTGTTTTACTTCTCAACCAGTAATCCAAATATTTAGTGTAAAAGTGAGTGCCAATCTTCTAAAACAAAAAAAACAAACTTCAATGTTAGTTTGAAAATGTAACAAAGTAGATACTGACTTTCGTGGTAAACATTAATTTCACCTTATAGACAGTTATTGTCAACTACTAAGACCTGTATTGAATAGATGATGTTTATTACACATGCTTACTTCTACTACCAACATTATTTTATGAAACCAAAAAAAGAAAGCATTGTTATGATGCTTATTCTAATTGAATTGTTATATTGATGATAGCTCTTATTTTATCAATGCCTTTTGCAATCATTCTTAAATCAATGAATTTTTATTCTCCTTAGGCCATAATAGCAAGATAGAGAACAATTATGGATAATGAAATTCATCAATCAATTGAACTGTAATTTCCTGGATATTTGACATGTTGCTTATAAATGTATCAGTAGTATTGTCTAAAGATATTAAATTGATAACAACCTATCTTTCGTTAGTCACTAAGTATGTTTCAAGTGATGTGTTGTTGTTTTTTTTCACATATAAAGAACAAAGTAAAACAATACTTCTTAACACATAATTGGATGACTGCCTGGTTGTGCGGTTTGGGCGCTGGACTGTCGATCAGATTTATCAATGGTCGAGGGTTCAAATCCTGCCCGCTCCCATCCCCCGTCGTCCTGCTGGAGGTTTGGACTAGGAAGTAAACTATCTTCAACTCTGAAGGAACATCCGAAACATGTAAAACATTTTACAATACTAAATAATTTTAAAAAACAGAGTCTTTAATATTATAAATGTATTCATACAAATAAATATAAAATACAAAATGAGCAAAGTTGGGTTGGAACTTCAATATCAATTTCAGCCATTTGAAGGCAATGACACATGAATAATCTTTCCTTTCTTTTACATCCCTACAAGATATGATATAGAAACTTGTTCCTGTAAGTCTTCATAGAAGTCATTGAGACTATATTCATCAGGAACTATAATATTAGATGTACAAATAAATTCAAATTGATTTAGAAATTTTTGCCATTTTAGTAATATTTAATTGGTAGACTTTGGTATAGCAAATCAAAATTATTAAATTTTGTACCATTGCAGGTATTAAATATTAGTATAAACTTAACAATGAGCCTTGCTATACAATAGTATCAACAAAGTATACTAAAATAAGTGAAACCTTAATATTTGGGGCGGGGGGTAATAATAGGCTATTGACTTATTTCCTCATCTTAGTGATGAGCATCAAAACAAAATGTTTCCTTTATAAGCCTTAGGTCTAAACAAAATGTTTCCTTTATAAGCCTTATGTCGAAACCAAATGTTTCCTTCATAAGCCTTAGGTCTAAACAAAATGTTTCCTTTATAAGCCTTAGGTCTAAACAAAATGTTTCCTTTATAAGCCTTATGTCGAAACCAAATGTTTCCTTCATAAGCCTTAGGTCTAAACAAAATGTTTCCTTTATAAGCCTTAGGTCTAAACCAAATGTTTCCTTTATAAGCCTTAGGTCTAAACAAAATGTTTCCTTCATAAGCCTTAGGTCGAAACCAAATGTTTCCTTCATAAGCCTTAGGTCTAAACCAAATGTTTCCTTTATAAGCCTTAGGTCTAAACCAAATGTTTCCTTTATAAGCCTTAGGTCTAAACAAAATGTTTCCTTTATAAGCCTTATGTCTAAACCAAATGTTTCCTTTAAAAGCCTTAGGTCTAAACAAAATGTTTCCTTTATAAGCCTTAGGTCGAAACCAAATGTTTCCTTTATAAGCCTTAGGTCTAAACAAAATGTTTCCTTTATAAGCCTTAGGTCTAAACAAAATGTTTCCTTTATAAGCCTTAGGTCTAAACAAAATGTTTCCTTTATAAGCCTTAGGTCGAAACCAAATGTTTCCTTTATAAGCCTTAGGTCTAAACCAAATGTTTCCTTTATAAGCCTTAGGTCGAAACCAAATGTTTCTTTTATAAGCCTTAGGTCTAAACCAAATGTTTCCTTTATAAGCCTTAGGTCGAAACCAAATGTTTACTTTATAAGATTTAGGTCTAAACAAAATGTTTCCTTTATAAGCCTTAGGTCTAAACAAAATTTTTCCTTTATATGCCTTAGGTCTAAACAAAATGTTTCCTTTATAAGCCTTAGGTCTAAACCAAATGTTTCCTTTATAAGCCTTAGGTCTAAACAAAATGTTTCCTTTATAAGGCTTAGGTCTAAACCAAATGTTTCCTTTATAAGCCTTAGGTCGAAACCAAATGTTTCCTTTATAAGCCTTAGGTCTAAACCAAATGTTTCCTTTATAAGCCTTTGGTCTAAACAAAATGTTTCCTTTATAAGCCTTAGGTCGAAACCAAATGTTTCCTTTATAAGCCTTAGGTTGAAACCAAATGTTTCCTTTATAAGCCTTAGGTCGAAACCAAATGTTTCCTTTATAAGCCTTAGGTCGAAACCAAATGTTTCCTTTATAAGCCTTAGGTCTAAACCAAATGTTTCCTTTATAAGCCTTAGGTCGAAACCAAATGTTTCCTTTATAAGCCTTAGGTCTAAACCAAATGTTTCCTTTATAAGCCTTAGGTCTAAACCAAATGTTTCCTTTATAAGCCTTAGGTCGAAACCAAATGTTTACTTTATAAGCCTTAGGTCTAAACAAAATGTTTCCTTTATAAGCCTTAGGTCTAAACAAAATGTTTCCTTTATAAGCCTTAGGTCTAAACCAAATGTTTCCTTTATAAGCCTTAGGTCTAAACAAAAGGTTTCCTTTATAAGCCTTAGGTCGAAACCAAATGTTTCCTTTATAGGCCTTAGGTCTAAACCAAATGTTTCCTTTATAAGCCTTAGGTCGAAACCAAATGTTTCCTTTATAAGCCTTTGGTCTAAACAAAATGTTTCCTTTATAAGCCTTAGGTCGAAACCAAATGTTTCCTTTATAAGCCTTAGGTTGAAACCAAATGTTTCCTTTATAAGCCTTAGGTCGAAACCAAATGTTTCCTTTATAAGCCTTAGGTCGAAACCAAATGTTTCCTTTATAAGCCTTAGGTCGAAACCAAATGTTTCCTTTATAAGCCTTAGGTCTAAACCAAATGTTTCCTTTATAAGCCTTAGGTCGAAACCAAATGTTTCCTTTATAAGCATTAGGTCTAAACCAAATGTTTCCTTTATAAGCCTTAGGTCTAAACCAAATGTTTCCTTTATAAGCCTTAGGTCGAAACCAAATGTTTACTTTATAAGCCTTAGGTCTAAACAAAATGTTTCCTTTATAAGCCTTAGGTCTAAACAAAATGTTTCCTTTATAAGCCTTAGGTCTAAACCAAATGTTTCCTTTATAAGCCTTAGGTCTAAACAAAATGTTTCCTTTATAAGCCTTAGGTCTAAACAAAATGTTTCCTTTATAAGCCTTAGGTCTAAACAAAATGTTTCCTTTATAAGCCTTAGGTCGAAACCAAATGTTTCCTTTATAAGCCTTAGGTCTAAACCAAATGTTTCCTTTATAAGCCTTAGGTCGAAACCAAATGTTTCTTTTATAAGCCTTAGGTCTAAACCAAATGTTTCCTTTATAAGCCTTAGGTCGAAACCAAATGTTTACTTTATAAGATTTAGGTCTAAACAAAATGTTTCCTTTATAAGCCTTAGGTCTAAACAAAATTTTTCCTTTATAAGCCTTAGGTCTAAACAAAATGTTTCCTTTATAAGCCTTAGGTCTAAACCAAATGTTTCCTTTATAAGCCTTAGGTCTAAACAAAATGTTTCCTTTATAAGGCTTAGGTCTAAACCAAATGTTTCCTTTATAAGCCTTAGGTCGAAACCAAATGTTTCCTTTATAAGCCTTAGGTCTAAACCAAATGTTTCCTTTATAAGCCTTTGGTCTAAACAAAATGTTTCCTTTATAAGCCTTAGGTCGAAACCAAATGTTTCCTTTATAAGCCTTAGGTTGAAACCAAATGTTTCCTTTATAAGCCTTAGGTCGAAACCAAATGTTTCCTTTATAAGCCTTAGGTCGAAACCAAATGTTTCCTTTATAAGCCTTAGGTCTAAACCAAATGTTTCCTTTATAAGCCTTAGGTCGAAACCAAATGTTTCCTTTATAAGCCTTAGGTCTAAACCAAATGTTTCCTTTATAAGCCTTAGGTCTAAACCAAATGTTTCCTTTATAAGCCTTAGGTCGAAACCAAATGTTTACTTTATAAGCCTTAGGTCTAAACAAAATGTTTCCTTTATAAGCCTTAGGTCTAAACAAAATGTTTCCTTTATAAGCCTTAGGTCTAAACCAAATGTTTCCTTTATAAGCCTTAGGTCTAAACAAAAGGTTTCCTTTATAAGCCTTAGGTCGAAACCAAATGTTTCCTTTATAGGCCTTAGGTCTAAACCAAATGTTTCCTTTATAAGCCTTAGGTCGAAACCAAATGTTTCCTTTATAAGAATTAGGTCTAAACCAAATTCTTCTTTTATAAGCCTTAGGTCTAAACAAAATGTTTCCTTTATAAGCCTTAGGTCTAAACCAAATGTTTCCTTTATAAGCCTTAGGTCTAAACAAAATGTTTCCTTTATAAGGCTTAGGTCTAAACCAAATGTTTCCTTTATAAGCCTTAGGTCGAAACCAAATGTTTCCTTTATAAGCCTTAGGTCTAAACCAAATGTTTCCTTTATAAGCCTTTGGTCTAAACAAAATGTTTCCTTTATAAGCCTTAGGTCGAAACCAAATGTTTCCTTTATAAGCCTTAGGTTGAAACCAAATGTTTCCTTTATAAGCCTTAGGTCGAAACCAAATGTTTCCTTAATAAGCCTTAGGTCGAAACCAAATGTTTCCTTTATAAGCCTTAGGTCGAAACCAAATGTTTCCTTTATAAGCCTTAGGTCTAAACCAAATGTTTCCTTTATAAGCCTTAGGTCGAAACCAAATGTTTCCTTTATAAGCATTAGGTCTAAACCAAATGTTTCCTTTATAAGCCTTAGGTCTAAACCAAATGTTTCCTTTATAAGCCTTAGGTCGAAACCAAATGTTTACTTTATAAGCCTTAGGTCTAAACAAAATGTTTCCTTTATAAGCCTTAGGTCTAAACAAAATGTTTCCTTTATAAGCCTTAGGTCTAAACCAAATGTTTCCTTTATAAGCCTTAGGTCTAAACCAAATGTTTCCTTTATAAGCCTTAGGTCGAAACCAAATGTTTCCTTTATAAGCCTTAGGTCTAAACCAAATGTTTCCTTTATAAGCCTTAGGTCGAAACCAAATGTTTCCTTTATAAGCCTTAGGTCTAAACCAAATTCTTCCTTTATAAGCCTTAGGTCTAAACAAAATGTTTCCTTTATAAGCCTTAGGTCTAAACCAAATGTTTCCTTTATAAGCCTTAGGTCTAAACAAAATGTTTCCTTTATAAGGCTTAGGTCTAAACCAAATGTTTCCTTTATAAGCCTTAGGTCTAAACCAAATGTTTCCTTTATAAGCCTTAGGTCTAAACCAAATGTTTCCTTTATAAGCCTTTGGTCTAAACAAAATGTTTCCTTTATAAGCCTTAGGTCGAAACCAAATGTTTCCTTTATAAGCCTTAGGTTGAAACCAAATGTTTCCTTTATAAGCCTTAGGTCGAAACCAAATGTTTCCTTTATAAGCCTTAGGTCGAAACCAAATGTTTCCTTTATAAGCCTTAGGTCTAAACCAAATGTTTCCTTTATAAGCCTTAGGTCGAAACCAAATTTTTCCTTTATAAGCCTTAGGTCGAAACCAAATGTTTCCTTTATAAGCTGGCTTAGGTCGAAACCAAATGTTTCCTTTATAAGCCTTAGGTCGAAACCAAATGTTTACTTTATAAGCCTTAGGTCTAAACAAAATGTTTCCTTTATAAGCCTTAGGTCTAAACAAAATGTTTCCTTTATAAGCCTTAGGTCTAAACCAAATGTTTCCTTTATAAGCCTTAGGTCTAAACAAAATGTTTCCTTTATAAGCCTTAGGTCCGTGACGGAGTACTTTAAAATTTTCGATGAAATAAAAAAAAACGTGGAGGGGAAAGAAGGAGGAGATATTAGCTCGTTGCGACGTCGTACAGGCCTGTGACTTGGCAAGAGTTATTTGTCTAAACTGCCCACAGGTTGCTACGTCGTACAGGCCTGTGACTTGGCAAGAGTTATTTGTCTAAACCGCCCACAGGTTGCGACGTTGTACAGGCCTGTGACTTGGCAAGAGTTATTTGTCTAAACCGCCCACAGGTTGCGACGTTGCAGGTCAGTGTTCAGGCCGACTAATACGATTGATTTAATAAGGTAGGTTTTAATATTTTTTAGCATAAAGATATGAAATAAAAACTTTAAAAACCCAACCCTCTCAGTGTGCTTCAGCGGTGAGGTTCTGTAGGCGTGAAGGTGTGAAGTAGAGTCAAGACAACTCACGAGTACGAGATGACGTCTTGGTATTGATGTACGATCAAGTCCGACACAACGAGCCCATTGTATGAAGTAAGTCAGTGGAGTTTGGTACAGAGGTACAATCACAATAGTTGATACGGCGGTACAATCACAATAGTTGATACGGCGGTACAATCACAATAGTTGATACGGCGGTACAATCACAATAGTTGATACGGCGGTACAGTTCTTAACGGTTAAATATTTTGACAGTCAGTGTTACTTGTTGCCATTTGTAGAGTATTGGCTAAAATTTATTGGACATTCAAGTATTACAAGAGACCTGGTTTGTCAAGTTCTTTTTGATAGTGTCGTTTGGTGCAGAGAGTCTGGATAGTAAGATTGGTTACAATACTCATTTGATTTCAATGAACTGATGATTGAGAAGATATGGTTTAATGTGACCTTATCTGATGCTATTGAAAGATTATTTAATTGATTATTTTCTAAAGGACCGATCTATCATTCAAGGCCTAAGAATTAAATCTCTAAATCTTTAATCTGCTTCGCATTTCACTGTTATCATAAAATATAAAACACTGCTTATTAAATGTTGTCTTATATTATATTCGACTTTATATATATACTAGACATATTTTATCCGCGACCTGCGGATCTTTATTTGCGTATTACTGTAGTTATATAGTCGCTGAGAGTGTTTTTAAAACATTTAAACAAAATAATAATAATATAAATAAAGCGAATGTGTAAATGTAAAAATAGTATGAATGAAGCCATCAAATCAAAATAGCTAATCTACTTAAATCCATTTTTTCAAATTAAAACATTTGCTTGTAGGCCTACAATAGAGATGAGAAACGAACCGAACTCGAACCGAACCCGAACTTTGAAACTGCTTGGTACGAACCGAATCGAACGAACCGTCCTTTTCTTAACCGAACTAATTTTGCAATTCGTACATCCTTTTTTTTTTTATTTTTGGATTAATAATAAAAAAAATATTTATTTTATTTATAGATTCCATTATACTTTGAAAACGTGGGAGGAGGGGGGTATTTTGAAAACTTTAAAAAGAACACACACAAAAAGCGGCGCGCTAAGATTCTCATGGGTTTTTCCGTACCTCTCCTCTGGCCTTGAATTTTCGCGGGCTGTTTACAATATTGGTTTTGAGTCGAATAGCCACCCTCTAATTAGATCTAGATCTAGATTCAAGCTCCTAGTAAGTAGAAAGTCAACATTAAAATATTGACACTTTTATTTGAGATGGCTGTTAGTTGAGAGTAGAATATTTGTGGCCGATTAGAAAGTGTAGATAATAAGTTCATTTGTTTTCTAGTTTAAAATACATTTTATTATCTTCTATTTAGTGATTTATTTTTACAAAATTGTGAAGTATTTCATAAAGGAATATTATCAGTGGCGTAGCAAGGGTGGGGGAGAAATGGAAAATCCCCCGATGGGGCCTAAAATTAGTGGATTTTACCATAAATATTCAATATTACGCAAAATGCAGGGGCCCCCAAAGAGGTCAAGCCCCTGCCGGGCCCCCAAACGATGAAAAATTACTAGCTACGCCCCTGAATATTTTTACCATTATTCTGTTTTGCATTAATGATCATCAGTATTTTTAATGCAGCGTTTCTCAAACTTTGGGTCCTCCCCCGTGGGTTGGGATGGCTAGTACCTTGAATTGGGGGATAGGGAGACGCATCTTCCTGACAAAAAGGGGTGTCAGAGTCTGTGTGTGTGTTTCCTGGTGGCGGTAAGAAGAGGTTAAGCGATTGGTTGGTGTTTATGCATTGAGGATGATGAAATTAGTGTAATGCAAATGTGAAACGGCAGACACTCTTGAGACATGAAAGAGTAAAGACGTTGTTTTGTGGTGACCTAGATTTTGTTTAAATATCAGTATATTTCATTAATATTACATCTCTATCTCAAGTTCAATATGTGAATATTGTATTAACAGTTAGGCTATATTGAGTTGTTCACATAAGAAATTTATTTTAAAGTTTATTAATTAAAAATATAATAATAAAGCTTGTCTTCGAGTCCGAAGATTAGTGAGGAATGCAGTTTTTCCCATGGCTGCGTAGTCCCAGCTGTGACCTATATATTTTGCCACACCAGGGCAAGCATAACCACTGTCCGCAGGTGGTCGATTTAGTTTTTTCTTTTCGCGTCTGCGTCTCTCCTCGGCAGCGGATTTTCTTTTGGTCTCAACTGTGTATCCCGCGGCCTTTGGGAGTGAACTCCAACTGACTAGTTCTGAGACTGCATGCAACCAGGTGCTATCTTCTATGTCAGCTAAGGAAATTTGACGCCTGAGCTGGTCTTTAAAGCGTTTCCGTGGGGCGCCTCTGTTATGTCAACCACCTTTTAGCTCACCAAAAAAGACTGCCTTCGGCATACGTTCGTCTCCCATACGGGATACGTGCCCTGCCCAGTGTAACTGTCGGACAATAAGAAGTCCCTCTATACTTTCCTTACCGTAAAAATATAAAACGCCTTTATTGGTTCAATTGTGCTAGCTGTTTGTAAGCGACAAACCAACGACCAACTAACAAGGACAGGGGGCGTCGAAAAAAATGTTTTATTTTCAGTGTATTAGTATAATTACATGTTTTAAAAAATTCAAATATATTAAGTAGGAGATGTCATTTTATCTTCTAATAAGACCTTGTCAACTGTAGACTGCTTTTTGCGAGGCGCGTATGCACAATATGGGACAAAACATTTTGAAGAAAACATTTTAAAACATCTCCGCTATTGTGATTCTTCTGCATCTTTTGCCTCAGAAAAGTCAAATTTCTTCCGTTTATTGCAATTTATTATAGTGACCACTTATGAGTGAAAAAAAAAATCCTCGATAGAGACGTCTTTACACGAAGAATATTTATTTAAAAAAGATCACGCCCATTATAGAAGTACGTGCGCAATATGTAGGCCTACCTAGAATGTCCCTTACATAATTCTATTGGCCAGGTCTGCCTCTTTATTATTAGATTTAATATGGCCCTCGACTGTATTTTTTTTTAATGATGAATAGTGCGTTCTGAAAGAAAGCACATCAATATTAGCCTTTTTAAAAAAAATTATCTCTTCTTACTACGAGAAAAAGGTTAGAATACGCTTAGCGCTGAGACACGCCCGGAATAAAACCACTTGCCGACTTGAGCGAAAACCTGCAGCATCTCCATTAAGAAATTTTTACAACGCATAAAATGTATGTAGGCATCATTTTTTTGGAAAAAGTATTGCCCGTAGGCCTATTATATATTGCAAAGTATTTGTTCTTATGTAAAAATTCAAAAGAAAGTGTTTTAACTAATAAATTGCATTAAACCTTATAACTTAATTTTGCTATTACATAATTTCACAACATCGAACCGAGCCGAACCCGAACTTTAGACCTGACCGAACCGAACCCGAACTAATCTCGTCATTGAACCGAACCTAACTCGAACTTAAATTTGACCGAACCGAACCCGAACTTAAAAAGTTGGGTTCGATTCCCATCTCTAGCCTACATATATTTGATTAAAATTTTAAATGCATACACTTAATTTTGTATGTTCATGTGTTAAAGTATAAAGTAGATCTTGAGGTATAAATCTAGATCTAGACTAATCTAGAGTTAAAAATTGTCTTTTAGAGTTCATTCTGTGCTGTGTGAAGGTTTTGTTCTGCGCATTCGTGACCTTTTTTGATGAATGAATATAGGCCTATCTCAACACGGCTACGCAGCTTTAGCGAACAGCGAACGAATGTATTAAAAGTGCATTAGAAAAACAAATTTGAATGTTAATTTGGTTAAAATATGAAATGCATGGACTATAATTAGTATGTTCGTGTGTTAAAGCATAAAACTATCTTTGCGAAAAGAAGTTTTATCATCTTAGAGTTCAATAAGAGTTTTAGACCTAGGCCTAGGAATAGACTCAGTAGAGAGTTGTGTTAATGTTACCATTTGGTAATGTCTAATGAAAGAATGTGCATTGGGATATCTAAATTAGCAAATATGAATAATTAATTTATGTAAAAATGTCTTTGAAACACAAATTTGGAGGTTAAGTTTATTAAGTAATGAAATCAATTGAACTTCTTTTGTATTTTCATGTGTCAAAGTAAAAAACTATCTGCGCAAAGTGTATTTCTTAAAATTATATCTAAATGTAAATCCTTTCGATCTTTTCTCATGTCAACATTGTAAACATGGCCTAGATCCATAAAATACTATAGCTGTAATAGAATTTGTCTTTTTTTTTTTTTGAGGGTCATAAGTTTGTTTTAGGGCTACAATACATACACTACGGGCTAAGTTGGTAGCCTACCTAAGGAACATTTCTGCTAAGTTTTATCAAGATTGGTCAAGCGGTTTTGATTGCTATACGGGAACATACATACATACATACGCTAAACATTCTGCTTGATAATATATATATTTATATGTATATATTTACATGGGGGGGGGAATTCCTCCTCCCCCCCCAAAAAAAAAAAAACATCCCCCGAAAAGATATCCTGGCTACGCCCATGCCCTAAGGTAGGTAAGATACATTTTCCAACCCTTTTTTTTTGGAAGGGGGATATTTTCCACTTTGTGCAGACGTATCGGAGGGCCGGATAGAACCACGTTGCAGGACAGATGTGGTCTGCGTTCGGTATTTTGGGCATCTCTGATTTAGATTATCTACCTTCTTTCATTTCTTGTCACTTTTCTCCAATCAAGGATTGAATAAAGCTGTAGACAATAAAACAAACACCAAAACAATCTCAAGCTTACATCATCTTCAAGTTTTAATATAAAAAGGTATTCTTCTTAAAGAAAAAAGAATGAAAAACAAATAAATAATGACATTATGCAATAAACTTTAATGGATTGAAAGCATACATGCCCCCCAAGCGGCACATTGATAGCCAGCAAGGGCATTAACCGATAATGTATTCTTGGATCCTCCATTTTAAGATTATTGATTCTTTCAAGTAATATTGAAAGAGGAAAAAAAAAAGGTAAACTAAAAAACTGGAATGGCTTTCTACTAAATATGGAAAGAATGAATCCTCTTTCAATAGGAAAGTAAAATTTAGATCTCATTGTATGCTCGGAATGGCAGACAAAAAAATGCAAATAAATAAAATGACGTCCAAATAAACTATTGTCATGTACATATAGTACTATAGTACTGGCCATAGTAATATACTTCATTAAAACTTGTTATGTGTCTTCTTAAATGCTTAGTCCCTACCAAGTGGAGCAAAAATGATGTCCATTCACAAAGGAATACATAATTAAAACAAAGAACACAATACATTCTATTGTTTAACAACCTTTATGAGTATTTGAATAAATAATGTTAGTATCATAATCCTAAATGTATTTATTGAGGTCTACCAGTTATATTGTTAGAATGTTGCAAAGTCTAAACAAAATATTCTTAATTTAAATAGTGTATATTTTCTTTTTGATGTCTAAAAATTTATTTAAAAAATGTAAATAGTCTTTTTTCATTATTTATTTATATCTCTAAAATTACAATTATTACATGGAAAGAAAAAAACTTTTTCAAGTCCATCAGCTGGAAGTGAATAGCAGGATGTCATTTAGCAAAGAGAAAAAAAAATCATAATGTTCAATCAAATGTTTGAACAAACATAATAGTTTTTAAAATGTTGAAATTTTTAAAAAATATACATTTCTTATTCAATATATATTTTATAGGCTAGTGATGAATTCTGTCATGATGAACATGTCACAACCATGGTTGAAGGTGAGCATAGGTCAAAGGTTAAAATGATAACAAGGACAAAGTTGGGCTTGGATGATTTATTTACACTCCAACATTTAGGCCACAAAAAGGACATTCAGAGCTAAATAAAAAAAAATTTGATTTGAAAAGGATATTTAGACACTGGCTCTTTATATAAAAAAATATGTTTTAGACACTGGCTCTTTATATAAAAAAAAAGGTTTTTTCTTTTCGTTTTAAAAGAGGGGGTGGGTACATGAAATGAAAGTTTAAATTTAGCAAGAAAATGGGGAAATAACACACTTGAGAATGACGTAAAAGATTAAGAAGTATCAGATTAAGTTTGTTTTCAAGAAAATATGCTTGTATATCTGACTCAACCAAAAAAAAATGGCCTGCATAAATATATTAAAGAATCTCTCAATTCTGTTAGATTTAGAATTCACACATCAAGTATCATTAAGAAAACTTTCAGAACATTAAATCTTGTTTTGATTTCCTTGGAAAAAAAAATTGTGATATTAGACAATATCAAGGTTTCACATAGTTCTACATTCTAATTATGCTGTAATGTACTTGTTTTACAAGTTTCAGATGTTCCTTCACAATTGAAGATTATTATATCCTAGCCCAAACCTTCTGCAGAATAGCAGAGGATGACAGCAGGTAGGGTTCAAACCTTGCACCCACCATCAAGATGGCCAGACAACTCTTACTGCCTCTATATGACAATTTAAAAGAAAATTGAAAGAAATTCAGAAATTTGTATCCACCTTCAAATTGATGAGATGTTACAAAGAAGAAGTAAAGAATGATGTAATGATTATATTTTCGGATATGTCAGCAATGTTTTAGAGTTAAGAGTATTAGAGAACATTTGAAATCCACTAGGACATAATAAAGTTATCACATATTTTCTTATTGGCAATCATAAAATGAAACATTTGCATACCACTAAAAAAAACACAAATTTACACATTACTTTAAATATTTATACCCTATTATATCCTAAACATTTGTACAAAATATTCACAAGACATCCATCTTTATTTATAATCACTAAATGAAAAATGATTCAAATGACTTAATATTTTTCAAATATTTACAATCAAAACATGAAAATATGCCTGTTTAAGAAAATACACAGAAAGGAGCATAAACATTTTAAACTAAACATAAATACATCTTACAAAAAACAATTGGCCACATTCAGTAAGCATGAAAGCCTTAGAATCACAATTTAGTAGGAGCTTTGAAAGAAAAAAAAGAAACATACTTTTTTAAGTATCACTAATGTTTGATTCTAAAATGTTTTACATGTTACGGATGCTCCTTCAGAGTTGAAGATAATTGACATCCTAGTCCAAACCTCCCACAGGGAGGAAATGGCAGTGGACAGGGTATAAACCCTGGACTATCAAGACAATGGAACAACAGTCCAGTGAGCATACTGTACAACCAGGCAGCCATCCTTGACTAATATAATAGATTGATTAATTATTTGGTTCTAATAATTATACATGTCAAAAAAACTTTAAAGCATTTGACAAATTCCACTGTAAATATAAAAAAAATTTTTAATGAACTGCTACCTTTGTAAATTAATTTTAGTCCTCAAAAGTTTTAATAGACAAGAGTTCAGAAATCTGGCACAGTACATTCTTTGGGACTAAAAAATATATACCAGTATTATTTACTTTTTTATGTCATTTAGAAATAGTTATATATTATATAGGTAATAAGTACCTTCAGTTCGATTATTCCCTCACTGATAGTAAGAGTTACCATAGGCATGTCAAGAAAATAATATTATATTAAATAGATTTTATATAAATATTCTGAAATATTTTCATTATTGGTTTAATTTTTTTATAAGAACAAGAAATTTCACATAGTTTTTTATATTAAAACAATATTTCTGAGAAATATATTTATGCATTCAAACAATATATATGTAAACCAAATGAAATTTCATCAATAAATAACTATTGCACAGTTTATAATACTTCATATATATCAGGTTTATACTTTTAAAAAAAATTTGTTAGCTCAAATTATTCAAAGGAATCAATGAGTACAAAGAAAAAAAAATATTTTGTGAGGCTTTATTTTAAGAAATATGTGAAATGTATGCTCTGACTGCACATGATTTTAGAAATATCATGCAAAAGTACATATCAGAGTAGAATGACAGAATTCATTGCAAAGTTTGTAATTATTTGAATTATAATTGAAGTAAAAGTAAGCTTTTGACAAATCTAGTGTATTCGATGTGCTGAAACCATTCATGGCAATGGTTTAAATTAAGAGCCTATAAAACTAATAATTTACTCATTAAAGTTTTAAAAAATTTAATTGATAAAAAATGTCAAGAAATATTTAAAGATGATGTAAGGAAAAAAAAAAGTCTAAATTATCAATAAAGCAAAAGACTTAAAAATGGACATATGCAGATCAGGTGCTCGAAATCAAATTCAATAAAAAAAAATCACATAACTATAACTTGTTAAAAATATATAATATCGATAGCCACATCTTTATTTTTCAAGAAGTGTATAATGCAGTTAGAAAAATACACAGGCTGTTCACATTTAAACAGAATAAGATATTGAATTTATTTCTGCAGTGCAGATTTTGAGTATAAACTCTATAAATAAACCTATATACATTAATACATCATTAGTTTCATCACCAAACTTGATTGTACGACTTGTATCAAACATAAAATATCAAATTCTAAGATTTTAAACAAATCATAGAAAAGTCTCAGCATGTCACAATATGGCTACTATGTTGTGGAAGACCAGAAGTGCTGAGAAATAGACTAGCGGCAAGTAACTCCTACATCTGCTGCTCCAGCTTGAGTTCTCTGGACTTGAATCGAAAGCACTGGGCTTGTCATTGTGAGCCCTAAACAGCGTGCTGCCACTTGTTTCTGAAAGTTTAGAGGAAAAGTTGCCTCATCATTAAGCCAAAGGTTTGGAAAAAAAATATTAATCAAAATGAATTGAAACTAATTCTGTAATTCTTAAAGCCGTTGCGCAATCTGAGGCAGATAAATTCCTAAACTTGTGAATTTTCTGAAAGCATCTTACTCTCTTAAAAAAAAACATCCATATATATCTAGGTATATAAAATAATAATAAGGTTAATAAGATTAAGGATGGAAATAATTCCGATGGTCACTATTTCCTAGACATGATCTAAATATTTAGCCACATCCAGTACAGACATAACTATTGCCTGTCGGTGGTCGGTTCAGTTTTTTTCTTATTTCACCATCTTTGTCTGACCTTTTTAAGTGTGTTGAGTTTTGCCAAAGAAAAAATTCGTAATAATTTATTTATTGTTCTAGAATCTAGATGTACCTGCAGAAATGGTGCGATTGGTTGTCCGGACATCAATATAGGCCACATCCCCTTTTCCTGCCTGAGTTCTGCCAACAATACTAAATCTATACCGCACATTGGGTTTGAGATTATCTACTCTGGCTTGCAATGACGCAAGTGTCATAGAGGAGGACTTAGCCTTGACCATGGGTCCTAAATTGTTTCCTGTCACTGAGCAGACGTAGAGACAATTAGGCATAACATAAAATAATTGTAACACATTTCACTATTGACATTAATTTATTACCTTTTTATAAAGAACAAAATATAATAATTTTCAAAGAGATTCTTATATCGATCCTCATCTATTTTAATGCAAAAAATAATAATAATAAACCTTCTAGCAGTACACACCGGCTGCGCCCGTTGATTTATTACCGGGATTTAAATTTGTTATTATGACTGGAACATCTCCTTTTTATTTTTAAATGTAAATAAACAGGGACACAATTTAACGATCCCTGATATACTTTTTAGCCCCTGAATTATTGTATTTGTTACAACGAAATTAAACGGCCCCCTCTCTTTGTCTTTCCATCTCTTTCTCTCTCTCTCTCTGAAACCCCCTTTTTTTTTTCACCATGCCTTTGACTTGATTTAGAACGACCCGCTTGGCCGCTTCATAACGCCCCCCCCCCCCAAATGTTTCACTAATTCATCCCCCCTCTCCAGCCTTCAACAACAAAGTTAGTCCTATGTACGATCTCTGACTTTACTTCATACTTCACCTTCTCAATTCGATATTTAATACCCAATGTTACTTTAGACCGTACTCCCCCCCCCCACACACACACTTCAGTAACTTCACTAAGGGAAAAAGTTAGAATATGCTACAGAACTTCTGTACTATCATTTAAATGCTTTATTTATCCAGCCTTTTTACGGAAATAGCAACAATAAAATACAAAGGTTTGATAGAAAGCTTGCATTTTTTTTGCAAATCGCGGTGGTCAGGTTGTGAATTTCTCAAATCCGGTTCCTTATGAGCGCCTAGAGGTAAAAGGTACCTGTGTACGAAATTTCATCCCAATCCGTATGACAGTTGAGATCTCTTGATCAATTAGTCACTCAGTCAGTCAGTGGTAACTTAGAAATATATAATTGTTTATAATAATAAGGATTGTCTTCGAGTCCGAAGATACATGAGAAATACAATATTGCCCCTGGCTGCGCAACCCTAGCTGTGACCTACATATTTTGCCGCATTGAGAACGAGCATAACCATTGTCCGCAGGTGGTCGATTTAGATTTCTTTTCGTCGTTTGCGTCTCTCTTCTGCAGCGGATTTTCTTTTGGTCTCAAATGTGTATGCTGCGGCCTTTTATGAGTGGCCTCCAGCTGTCTCTTTCTGAGGCCGCATGCCACCAGGTGCTCTCTTCTATGTCAGCTAAGGCTAATTGGCGCCTTAGCTGGTATTTGAAGCGTTTCCGTGGGGCACCTCTGTTACCTCGACCACCTTTTAGCTCAACAAAAGGACTGCCTTTGCCACATGTTCGTCTCCCTTGCTGGATACGTGCCCTGCCCAGCGTAACTGTCGGATCCTAAGAAGTTCTCTATACTGTCCATACCGGCGTTGGCAAGGACATCGCTGTTTGTAGTGCGGTCCTGCCACCGTATGTCCATGATGGAGCGCAAGCACCTTTGGTAAGAGCGCTCAGATAGTCTTAGTTGTTTTCTGTATAGTACCCATGTCTCAGATCCATATAGAAGCGTTGAGAGATTATAATAAATTTTTAAAAAATGTCCAGTTTTGGCATGTAACATCCAAAACATTACTCAGTTCTCTTTGGTATACGTTTTTAAAATTGGCTAGATATTTGTATAGGTTGAGGGTGGGGTAGAGGAAGCCCAAATCTTGATTCTAAGTTTTTTAAAGTATGGAATGTAAGCACTGATTTCCTTAATATATTATTATCTTAATTTCTAATTACCTATTTGATATCCTATGTCATATCCGAGAATCAGTCCATTAGGTCTATCGGGAGGAAGCCATCTTAATGTGACACTGTCTGATGTCACAGTGACTGCAAAAAGGCCTTGCACGGCATCAGGTACTATAGTATGAAAATTGAAATCACACTTTTAAACTCTAATGAAACAAATTGACTTACAAGAGATATTTTTATTACGTTAATGATGTGATAAACAATACATAAATCAAATTTAAAGTATGACTGCAAGTTAATTTTTAATGTATCAAATAATATTAAATGGATTTCATTTACTTAATTAAAAAAAAATAATAATAAATTCAAAATTACAATAGTCATGGCATTATTATGTTTACTGATCTAGTGAGGTTTTTGTTTTTTGTGTGAAAGGGAGATAACAAAAAGTGTATAATTCAATCGGGATTTTAAAAGCTTTTTATTAGTTATTGCCCTTATACTTCTTGATTATTTCTTCTAAAAAAATGTTACTTACATCCCTCTGGGGTGAAGACTTGAACTGTGTCACTTGGGGGCCCGTGATAGTGAGTGTTGACTACCACAACCTGCACGTGAAAGGTGGAATACGCGGGAAGATCAGAGAGTGCAGCCTTGAACTGTGACCCCGGTTCCAAGGAAGGAAATGTATCAGGTATGAAGACATGCTTTTTATTGTTCTCACTGTCGTTCCACTTCCAGTATAGAAGCTGGGGATTGGTTCAAATAAAACACGGGGTAAGAGATCCCAGAGATCTGTGCATTTGTTAGAACTCCAACGTAAATGTAAATTCTAATTAAAAAAAAAAATAATAGCACACATAGACGATTATATTTAAAAACTGATTGAAGTAGGGACAAGCCAAAAGCGGGATTCTGCTTTAAATATGTTTCAAGCTTCATGTTAAATACGTATGTGAAGTTATTATTTAAAATTTTGTTATATTGTACATAAATAGTGTCTGTTCAATTTTAAAGTGATTTCTACTTGGAGTATTAAAGTGGTGTGTTTTGTTATGAGGTTTTCTATAATTTCTTCAATTAATTGAATATCTCAGGCTATTCAGTGAAATTAAAATCATCGGATTTAGATTTTAGATCAAACTAATAAGTAAAATAAGACTTATATAGACCTACTCCACTGTAACATCTAGATTTACTTTTAGATAATTAAAGACTAATATAGATCTTCAGATGTATATCCTAATTCTATATAGATAAGACGACTTAGATTTAGTCAAAGATTTACAATCTGGACGTTAAGATCCAATTATTAAGTTCAAACAACAGCCCAATAGCAGAATTAAAATATGAATCGTAATTTTCTTTTGTAAACTGACCTTGTAGCCCCTAAATTTTCCATGCATTTTTTTGTCTTCCGGATCAACATGTTCCCATTTAAAATAAGCCGTGTTGGCTGAGAAAGGCCGGCTTGGATCCTGTTGAAAGCCACTAATAATAACTTGGGGTTCTGTAACATTAGTGGAAAAAAAAAACATTTGTACAGACCAAAATAAAATAGCCTCTTCCTTACTAACTGTAGATAGATCTATAACTGGGTCCAACAAGAAATGTAGAATTGTTGATTTATTTGGTAGGGCTAATTATGTCACGAGAGACGGAAGCACCAGCCTTTTCCTCTAAAGCACATAGTCGATTAAGAAATCAAGATTTAGCCTGGGTGTTGACTCCACAAGTCTTTGCATTGCAAGGCTACAAGAGTTTAAAATCAGAATTCTCTCTCGAAGATGAATTGCATTAAACTTGATTGATGTGTTCCTTCTGCCTGCAGCTCCCGGCTTTTTATGGAGCCTGGTAAAAATAACATCACAGGATTTTTTAAATCTCATTACATAATAAAGGTATACTTCTGGGTCCGCCGTACGTACAAATTTCATTTTAATTAAGCAGATGGCCTTACATTATGAGACTTTCAGATCAACATGAACTCCCTTTTAAATCTTTACAATACAAAAAAAAAATGGATATAAATGAGAATACAATAAGATTGAGCTCTCTTGTCTCGTGCGGTTGTAGCCATAGTAGATAGACAGATACACAGTGCTACATGAAATACTGTTGTTAAAAGTCTTTAAATAGGCTCACCTGCTTCAAAGCTGCGGCCCAGATAAATAAATGCCGGCTGGTGTGCCTCACCCATGTCATTTTTTGACTTCACCTGATGAATGAAAACACACATTAATTAAAACAACAATATGCTCTTTATTACTTGGTATTTAATTTTAATGGGATTCGCTGGTACATGTATGCGAGGCTCACGCCTCCACGAGCAAACGTGATAACCACTCCGCTAGTGAGGTACCTATGACTAGAGAAGATTGTATGATTATATATTGTTTGTTTCTGTTTACAGCGGCGACCTAAGGGGACTAATTCAGCTTATACCACCAGTTCAGTCAAATACAATTTTTTTCCCTTGTTCGAGACAAAGTAATTAATTACCAATAGTTAATTATCTAATTGGTTATTTTTTTATTGATTGTTTTTTTGTGAGGTCAAAGAAATAATTGTGCGAATTATCAACTTGATCCGAGATTGGATGTCAGATAAATAACGTTTACAAACTTTTGACCAGACCAAACATTTGACCACAGACAGACTGACAGACAGATAGACAGGCCGGCAGAGGGAGTTGATATAAGCTTTGTAAAAATGAAATAGTGTTTCGAAGAGAGAGCAATGAATGAGGACAAAGACAATAGTACAAAAAAAACAAAAAACAAAGTGACTTTAAACTAAAAAGGCAAAGAAAAATTTGATTAGAGAGAGACTAAGAGAACGTTTTGAAATGCTGAGGAAACAGTTCAAGTACTCAGGGGGCTCTCTTCCTTCCACCCCGGGAGCCACCGAGGAATTACATTTAGAAAAAGACAAAAACAACAACAAAAACGAACACAGCATCTCTCACACTAGTAAAGATTTTGAAAAATAAAACTAATTATTTGCCGAGAAGTTGACATTTCAAATCACGCATCCTACTTCCGTACCCAGTTCCTGGTTTCACAATAAAACCAGGAACTCCTGCTGCGAGAAGTGATGGGTGTGTCAGGAACAAGATGGGATAATTGCTAATTTTGAGCTCACCTCCCCCTAGCGATGCCAGACATCCATTTTTTTTCCTTGTTTAAACTCAGCATGCTCCCCCCCCCCTCACCGCTTTTTTTTTCATTCAGTTTTGATTTCAGAGTTACAATGTAGTCACGTGACATTTTTTCGCTTGACTGTCAACAATTTGAAACAAGTAGGTCAAACTGTTACAGCTGACAGAATCATTTAAGTTAGATTTGAAACTTAATTGTATGTAAGTAATACGATATAAGGGCGTATAACGTAGCATCTTAAATATATCAGAGGAACCCATTAGATAATAAGATCAGATTTAAGACATCCTGAGTACAAGTAAATACTCTTGTAAGAATGACTCACCTGCACTTCAAAAAGTCCATAGATCTCGTCTACCTCATGTTCGTACCTGGAAGCAAATGTGCCATTGACCACAGCTGAGTTCCAGGCCAGACTGCCTTTCCGCCTCCACAACACCATGTAACAAAAGCCAGGGCCGTGGAAAAGTAATCTGGGAAGAGGCTGAAGACAAATAACAGAATGAAATGGCCTCCGTATAGACAAGTTTTATAGTCTTTCATTTAATAGTAGTAGTCACTAATAAATAGGATATTTAGTAAACAGCACCACAAGCAGATAATTTTTAATTAATCAAACTATCTATCTATCTATCTATCTATCTATCTATCTATCTATCAATGCAATTAAGTAATTAACTGACTTAATCCCTTTTATTAAATGCTGTTTCAATATTAGGATATCTAATTATTTTCACCATATCAAATCAATCATAGCCATAACTAATCATCCTATCAACAGGTTGCTCTAGCTGCCATATCTTATAGTTAATCCGGTTTTTGTTTTGTTCTGTCGATCTCTGGCATTGAAAATTACTAACAAGGTAACTTTGTATTCTCTAAAGGAAGCTTGCCCGACACTAGACATTTCAAACTAATGAAGAATACAAAACCTTGACACCTAAAGCCTTTACGTTGATACATTTGTTTTGTGTATTTGATGTCTGTTTTCACTATAAACATACAATTAAATCGATACAATTTTTGCAAGTATGATGACATAATAGTGACTGCCTTACGAAGATATAAACGAATACCGCCTTTCTCAATCGAAAAAATATCATTGAAATCGATTACGTAAATCGTTTAAGTCAACACGAGCTTGATCTCTCGTACTCGAGTTGGTTTGTGTACATACTTCTTCGATTACAATACCTCTGGCCCAAGGCCACACAAAGTGATGACGTAGGTGGCTATTTGGGCTTGGGAGAGTGTTAGACTGCCACGTGACTCCTCTCTCTCTCCTCTAAGGGGGGAAGGGATTACGAATAGCGCGTCAAGTTTTAAGCCTGACATTCTTTAAAAAATGACCAAACCTAAGATAGCTGAAATCAGAGTTTTGTCGACAGTAAGTCATTTCCATAGGGTGGGCAGGACCGGCCTTTGATAGAAGTGAATTTGGTGGTCCCAAATGAAAAATAAAAATAATAATTAAACAGCGAAAAAAATTAACTAACCCAATTTATTTGAAACCTAGTGTATTCCAACCCAATCACTGGGCACAAGTCTCGCTAGTTCTTCTGTAATGAAAGTGTAAATCCTGTGCAAGGCCCTCATCAATCAGTGACTATAGCTGCCTAGTTTGCTTATGCCTAAGGCCGGCCCTGGGGTGGGTAATTCGCAATGCATGGGAAGAGTTATAGTGTAAAGATCTATTTTGAACTCACTGGGTGCACAAATGATTGTGAAGACAGCTAATTGAGCAACAATTAATATTATGTTTATTGCATGACATCGGAAGACTTAAAATCAAAGATGGCAGGATGGAGCCGAGGGAAATCGCCCAGAACAAAGTCTGATGACGTAGTACCTTTGCGGTCCTGTGGTTTACCGGAAGTCAAAACAAATAATTAAGTCAAGTCAGTATTACACCTTGTCAAAGTGGGAAGTAAACATAAGTTTATAACTTCTTTTTATTCAAGTCAGCCTCTACCAGATCTTCTTACAGTCTTTTAATTTATTTTCACCGACTCTAATATTTCATTGGAACAACGAACGGCCCAAAAAAGTTCTAGGTAACGGACATGTTTTCAACCTGAGTAGAATATAAAAGAAACTTAGACCAGACCCAAAACTTGCTGCGGAACGAAGTGTGCTTCACCTTTTATAATCAAAACATCAATTTATCGTTGTAGATTGTGACGTCACAAAAGCGTTCTTCTCTGGATGACACCTAAAGTGCTGGACCGGATTTACACTTCAAAAGACCCTAAGCTATTTAAATTATGAGGCCTTTGTAAATCTAACTCTCCACTGGCTATCTCCAAGTTATAAACAACATCAGACAATGTTTCCTTTGTTCTTTCTTCAACATGATTGAATCTATTCCTGAAATCATTTTGGGAACCCAAAGAAAGTGGTGTCTCTTAACTCTAGCTTGTGTTGCCTAGAGGTAAACAAGTCATTGTATAAGTAGAATAAGAAATTGGAACATCTCTCTCTCTCTCTCTCTCTCCCTATCTGGAAAGTGGCTTTGGTGGGATGATGCTATTATCGTATTATGGTTAGATTTGTATGGTTAGATTTGTATGGTTATATGTTTCCTACTCGTTAATGTATATAACAGCTTTTTTGAACAAGTCGTCTGAGTAGCTTTTAGACATCTTTGACCCGAGTCATTTATTCTAGAAACACTGCCATAAATCTGAAAAGCAAAATAAACAAAAATGTAAATAAATAAACTTTGATTTAAAATACAAATGATTACCTCCCATTCTATCACAAGAAAACCTTTTTTATCTGTCTTGGTGAGTACATTGATAGGATTTCTGTCCGGCCTGTCCGGCGGGGTGGTGCACTCCCTGGACGTCACTGCGCTGGGCCGGCTGACTCCCACTGCATTTCGGGCCAGGACGCGGAACATGTACGTTCCGTAAGGCGGTATTTCCACGTAGGAGGTGTTCTTGTCCCCGCTCACCTCATCGTAAAAGTCGAACCAGGTGTCCGGCTTCTCCTTTAGAGTGTACTGCAACACGAACTGCTGAATCTCAGCGCCATTGGATTTTCCAGGCTGCCATGACAGCTCCGCTGTGTTACCGTAGCAACTGATGACGCGCACGTCGTGTGGCGGATCTGGAGCTCCTAGAGACAAAAAGAAGTTTTCTTTTCAACATTAAAATGTTATACTTTTTAAAAGGAAAACTTAACAGTACTTCTAGGATTTTTTTATGTTTTCCTTACAGCAAGGACGTATTTTTTGTAATTTGTATTCATCATTAGACCTGGATTGTTTTACTTGAATCGGATGTTCCTTCAGATTTGAAGATTATTACATCAAAATCTCCAGCATGGCGGCGGGCAGGGTTCAAACACTGAGACAATCGAAAGACAATCGATATCAACGAACGATCGTCAAGAGTATATACCACACGGTTAAGAAAGGACAATGAGAATTAGATCTTTAGATCTAGATTTTGAAATATATCAGGATTTGAGGATGAACTTTTTTTACTCCTAGATTTTCAAATCTAGGACTCTTTACCTGTGTCTTTTATGCACATTTATTAAGAAACAACAAAATTCATTTCAATTTAAGTAATGTTGAAAATGTGTGTATGTCTGTGATAGGCATGGATATGTAATTCTGGAACCATTGGACATGGAAGACCACGCCTTATAAGTGACCGTTTTATACATCTATGTTGTGGAAATAAATAAGGTGAATCTCATGCGATTCTTTCCGGCTTTTAGCCTTGATTTTAAGAAAATTCAAAAAGAGATATTAGCCGCTTCGAAGAGGCTATATGTTTCTCTCTTAGGTTCTTCTTTAAAAAATACACGGGAAAGACATTTGACTGATTCATGGAGATTTACCTTTTGACAAATGTATTAGCCAAAAATAATTCTTGGCACTTAGTTAGAATGCCAACAAATGTTGACTGAAAAATTAACCTTTTAGACACTCAAGCTACAAAGTAGAAAAAAGGACGAACACAAAGTTGATAGATGAATTCAAAGAAACATTATAGAACAGGCTTTCACGTTTAATCTGGCATTACACCTTGTTAAAGACCTACAGCTACATTGTTGCCGAAGCACCTCCCAAATAAAGCAGAGAGATGAAGCAATTAAAATATGCACAATCAACGAGCCGATCCTAAAAAAATGTTCACATAAGTTTACATTATCTTATTAAGTAAATAACTTCTTGGAGCTTGGAATTCAATCATAGTTTGTTTGAGAAAGGAGAGCTAGTTTCGTAACAAGAATAATTAGACATGGAAGGACAAAACGGCAAGAGTGGTTTACAGATAGGCTGCCAATCCGATCTGATTTAAATGAGTATCTCTGGCCTCGAGAAAAATAGAAGAGGTTTGCTGTTGTCTTAGCCTCACTACACCATTGTTAACTTTTGGTTTGAAATCACGTGACCTGCTAAGTCTCACTACATCATTGTTAACCTTTGGCTTGAAAACATGTGACCTTACAACAGAGTACGAAAAGGATTTGTTTGACTATAGAGAAATAGAAAGTCTATATGATACAAAGCTGGAGTACTTACTCAACACTGTCAGTTTCCCTACGGCTTTACCAGTCCAGTCGCTGACCGACACCACACAGCCGTACTCCCCCTCGTCGTCGGTCCTGATCTTGTTTATCACCAGGACCTGACGGCCCTCAAAGGCTTTGGAGGCGTAATGGCCCTCTTCCTCCATATCTGGGTCAATCTCAATGCGACGTCCTCCAAACGTCCAGTATACTGTGATCTGGTTCTTACCAAGGTTCCTGGCCAGGGTGGTGATGGGACACAGAAACTTTGCGGTATCCCCTTCCTGGGCAGCTACATCCGTCATTCTCTCGTCCTTCTGGGTAGAGCCTGTAGAGGAATGTCTGTTATAAAATGTTTAGTCACAAGAACACATAAGAAGAGAATACAGAATAATTAAATAACTGATGTCATAAAGATGTTTCAGTTTTCGCAGAATATATTTCAGTGGCATATCGACCGTTTTGTATGGAATAGTTTGCCACAGACTTCACATTAACAATTACGTTTGTTATTTCCTTTAAGACAAGTATTGAGTCTGGCGGCATTACTGCATGAAAGTACATCTAGTTGATACTGTATGTAGATCTAGTTGTTACTATATCTAGATCTATTTGTTACTGTATGTAGATCTAGTTGTTGCTGTATGTAGATCTAGCTGTTACTATATCTAGATCTATTTGTTACTGTATGTAGATCTATTTGTTACTGTATGTAGATCTATTTGTTACTGTATGTAGATCTAGTTGTTACTGTATGTAGATCTAATTGTTACTGTATCTAAATCTAGTTGTTACTGTATGTAGATCTAGTTGTTACTGTATGTAGATCTAGTTATTACTGTATCTAGATCTAGTTGTTACTGTATCTAGATATAGTTGTTACTGTATGTAGATCTAGTTGTTACTATTTCTAGATCTAGTTGTTACTGTATGTAGATCTAATTGTTACTGTATGTAGATATAGTTGTTACTGTATGTAGATCTAGTTGTTACTATATCTAGATCTAGTTGTTACTGTATGTAGATCTAGTTGTTACTGTATCTAGATCTAGTTGTTACTGTATGTAGATCTAGTTGTTACTGTATGTAGATCTAGTTATTACTGTATCTAGATCTAGTTGTTACTGTATCTAGATATAGTTGTTACTGTATGTAGATCTAATTGTTACTGTATGTAGATCTAGTTGTTACTATATCTAGATCTAGTTGTTACTGTATGTAGATCTAATTGTTACTGTATGTAGATATAGTTGTTACTGTATGTAGATCTAGTTGTTACTATATCTAGATCTAGTTGTTACTGTATGTAGATCTAGTTGTTACTGTATCTAGATCTAGTTGTTACTGTATGTAGATCTAGTTGTTACTGTATCTAGATCTAGTTGTTACTGTATGTAGATCTAGTTGTTACTGTATCTAGATCTAGTTGTTTCTGTATCTAGATCTAGTTGTTACTGTATCTAGATCTAGTTGTTTCTGTATCTAGTTGTTACTGTATCTAAATCTAGTTGTTTCTTCACCCTCCCCTCCTGCCTCTACTCGCTGGACCGTTGAGACATCACACAAGATCTGTCGACCGTCTTTCTTCATTCCTTACGGTCTTGCGCCTTGACTAGAGTCTCTTTCAACGACGGGCCTGTCCATTCTTAGATGCTGTCTTCCCATCGCTTTCTCTGTCTGCTTCTCTTTTCGCTGGTACTGATCTCTGTAGGAAGGTCCTTGCGAGCCCTTAGAATCTCTTGATATGGCCATACAATTTAAGATGTATAGTAATGACACTATCACTTCTACAAGGTTATAAATGCAAGGGGGTCTCATGATGTCTCTGCGATGATACACATAGGATGAGCTGATTTTAGGGCACACCATCACTTCTGAAATCCAACAAATACCTTCCTACGCCACTGAAAAGATTATGAATAAAGTCGCGCGGAGTCATAGACTATAGCAGGCATCCTATGGCGCACATACTTCGGTTGAGCATTAGACGACGCGACCAATCGTTCTAGAAGGCCTGAACACTGACCTGTGACGTCCCAATCTGTGGGGAATTTAGATCAATATCTCGTTTCTACGTCACAGAAAAGTAAAATCTGTACACAAAAAATAATATTAAAAAAAAAAGCACACACAAAAATCGTAAAAAAAAAAAGAATAATCCCTCAAATCACAAAAGATATTTTTATGGAAGTATCATAACGGAGTGTAAAACATCAAAAAACTCTAACAGATGGATATTAAAGATGCTAAAAAAATATTAAGTTGGTTAAAAAAAACTTAAACATTTTTCATCGGAGAAGTATTTTTTCTTAATTATATCTGTGGGTTTCATCGTTACAAGAAATAGTAAAGAAAAAAAAAAGATTACTTTGTTCTATTTCTCTTGACCAGTTTAAACTTAAAGAACACATTAATTTGAAGCCTTTTTAAGAAAGTCTAGGCTGGGGATTAAGTCCCCTTACAATGTTTAGAAATCGATATTTTTTTTCTTCTCATCAGTAAACTTAAAGTCTGGACTGTAGGAAGTGTGAACATTTGAAGACATTTCTCTGGTGATGGGACAGTTTTTTTTTTGTGTTGCTGACAAGGTCTGTTTTCTCAGAAAGATAACTCTGATTTCTCTGATAACTTCCACTTATCTCTCTCTCTCTCTTTATTCTTGACGTCTTAAATATCTCAATAATTGAAACGTAAGGGTGGGAAAACACGACACAAATTTAATCCGATAAGTGGGTACTATTTTGTGTTGTGTTTGGAGAGAGATTTTTGAGCTAATGAAGATTTCGCAGCTGTTTTTTTTTTCAAAGATAGTTTCATGACATGGACTACATCATGAGAAGTCGTAACATCCAAACTACATCATGAGAAGTCTAAAGACCTGAACAACATCATGAGAAGTCTAAAGACCTGAACAACATCATGAGAAGTCTAAAGACCTGAACAACATCATGAGAAGTCTAAAGACTTTTTTTTAAAACAAACTCAAAACCCCTACGCTTGTAGAATTTGGTGTCTGTTGTTTGCTTTAGAATAATAATGAAGAGGGGGTTTTTAACCACAAAACTATCGGGGGGGGGGGGGAAGTTAAACCACTAGCGGATCCAGAACTTTGGAGTGGGGGGGGATTTTTTTCTAAACCCTAACCCTATCGCCCATAAAACCCTTACCCTATACATAAACGTGAGTACAGCATACATATATATATATATATATATATATATACTAGCCTGACATTACCCGAGGCCTGCGGGTCTAAGTTTGTGTTTACTAATCTAGTGGATTGGATTTAGATGTATGTTAAACCTAACTAATGATCCTTTCAAGTTTTTTCTCTTTCGCTACGAAAATAAAATTAGTTTTGCGAAAATTTGTTTACCCAAAGCCGATACATTCATATCTATTAAAAACGAAGAGAGCGATAGCTTTGTTAAATGAATGGGATTATAAAGTAAACAATTAAACGAAATAATTTTTAGTACGCGATTCATGAATGAATATAGATCTAGGCCTATCTCAACTCGGCTTCGCAGCTTTCGTAAACGAATGTAATTTCTCAAAAATGCTTAAGAAAACCAAATTTGAATGTTTATTTGATCCAAATATAAAATTAATGGACTATAATTAGTATGTTTATGTGTTAAAGTATAAAATTATCTGTGCGGAGAGAAGTTTTATCATCTTAGAGGTGAATTAGAGTTTTAGATCTAGGGATGGGATTATAAAGTAAACAATTAAACGAATTAATTTTTAGTACGCGATTCATTACGGTATTGTCTAATAAAAGAATGTTCGTCAGGAAATCTGTAGTCACAGATATAAGGAACTAATTTATGTAAAAAAATGGTTTTGAAACACAAATTTGAAGGTTAATTTTATTATATAATGAAATCGATGGACCTTCTTTTGTATTTTCATGTGTCAAAGTAAAAAACTATCTGCGCAAAGTGTATTTTTTAAAATTAGATCTAGATCTAAATCCTTTCGATCTTTTCTCGTGTCAACATTGTAGACATGGCCTAGATCCATAAAATACTATAGCTGTAATAGAGTCTGACAACTTTTTTTTTTTAGGGTCTTAAGTTTGTTTTAGGGCTACAATACATACACCACTGTCTAAGTTTGTACCCAAGAAACATTGCTGCCAAGTTTTATCAAGATTGGTCAAGCGGTTTTGATGTCTATAAGTCACATACATACACCTCACATTCTACTTTATAGTATATATATATATATATATATATATATATATATATATATATATAAGGATAAGCTGGGGGAGCGCTGTAAGCTTCACCAGTGAGTGGGGTTCATGGCGAAACCCCGACGCCAAAAGCATTTTCTTGCATTTTTCACTATAGAAATGTATTCTCCTGACATCTACATCTTACTATTCATCAGTGAGGTTCCAAAAACTTTTTCTTGCATTCTTCACTGTTGAAACGTTTTCTCTTGACCTAAAGCTAATTATTCATCATATTAAAAAAGGACCTTTTGAATAATCTTGTGCTTGAAAAATATTCTAATATGAATGTATAGGCCCTTAATACATTACAAATAAAACCGATTTGTTCCTTGAAAAGATAAGATACCACACATATTTAGATTAAGGCTTTGAGGGTAGCCGCCGAAAAAAAAAGTATTCGATACATAATATTCAATAAAATGCAAGTATATATTGTGAGTTATAGCCCCAAAATAATTTAACTAGAAAAATATCAGATTGAGTAAAGTTTGGAAAAAGGCGACAAAGAAAAGATTGTTTCGGTTTCTGACTCATCTTAATCGTGACTCTTGTACTGAAACATTTTCGTTTGAATTCTAACTTTTTCAAAGCAAAGTCTTTCTTAAAATAAGTATGATAAATTCATGTGAAACATAAACTCTCTCTGGAAAGAAAGGACGGTAGAATAAAAATGATTATTCCTTGCTCCTTTTTATAATTTCTACTAATGATTGCATTTGGCATTATAGTATAAGGGTGGGGCGACTCGATACAAGAATCTAATTTATAGCATATATAAATTATATTAGTAACAGATTTTTATTTATTTTGTAATTTCTTAACTACAATACAAAAAATAAAGTTTTTGGTTTGTGTGATGGGGGAAAGGCGATTGTATGTATCGCCCCTCCCACCTGGTACAACCCTTTTTTATTTTATATTTATTAATCATAAAATTTGAGATTAGAGTGTGGTTCGACATAATAAACAATGGTTTCATATATCAATACGAAGTTTATATTATATAGATATTCAACAAATTTTGTTCACAAACTATGATTTCTCCATAAAAATAGGACGGCTCCCCCCCCCCACACTCATAGGGCTAGAGCGTGGAGGGCAGCACATGCAATCGCCCTCTCCCCACCCTTACCCCACCGAATCGGCCAAGATACCAGATGGGGAGCGACATAATATAAAATGTATATATTAATTCAACTAATTTTGTTCACAAACTATGATTTCTCCATAAAAGAAGGACCGCCCCCCCCCCACACACACACTCACATGGTTTTGGTGGGAAGGGCAGTAGAGGTAAAAATAGGTTGAAATATAAATAATTAGTATATATTATTAACATAAATAATAAATTCGTATACAAATGGTGTGAATTATATACTGAAATTTGGCCGCCCCCTCCCAATAGGGGGGGGAGGATGTCGGCCGAGTGGGGGCGGGGCGGTCGCCCATACCTCCCTCCCCCTCTATCCGCCAGTGGGTTAAACTCAAAAATATCTGGAGGGGATTTTAAACTAAGAGCTCTCGGGAGTGGAGAATAAAGTCAACCCCCCCCCCCTTGGCTACGCTCATAGAATTTGGTGTGTTTAGTTGGCTTTAATATTTTGAAGAGTTGGTTTTTAGCTTCAAACCCCACTGGAGGGGGTTTTAAACTCAAAACTATTTGGAGGGGGTTTAGAGTCCTCTGGAGTGGGTTTTTAAACACAAAACCCTTATTGGCTACGCTTAAAAAATCTCATGACTGTTGTATGCTTTAGTCTAATATATAAATTAGGGGGTTTTGTCGTACACAAATTTTGGACGGGATTTAAAACTCGTAATCCCCTTGGCTACAGTTGGTGAATGTTGTTTGTAATATTTTTTTATAGAAGAGGGGGTTTAACTTCAAAACCACCTTGAGGCTTTTGAGGGGGATTTCAAACTCGAAAACCCCTTGTCTGCGCTGAGACAAGTGTTGATTTAACAAAAACTCTCATCTAAAATAAACAAAATCATGACAAAAAAAGCAGTCACAAAACTTCATATTTCATTTCGAGGGGGGGGTTGAACCCCAAAGCCCCCGCCCCCCCGGCTACGCCCATGCTTGAACTAGATCATGAGAGGTCCTATGACAATATGTTAAGTTTGAGTATTGTTAGTTGACTTTGTTCAGCTAATAGACAGTTATTCCTTAATAACTGTCTTACTTAGGCTACTATCTACTAGGAACACATCGAAAAAAAAAGTACTTGTGACAATCCCAATATGATAGCTTGATGAAAATGTACTATGAAATCTTTAGAAATCTTTATACAAAGTTCATACTCCGTGATTTAAAAAAAAATCCTCTCTTTCTGAAGACAATAATTGCCTGCTGAACAGAAAAACACAAAAACAGGAATCATAAGAATTAAACGGTAATTGGAGTCATCAGGGTCGCAAACTCGCAATAAACAATAACGTTCTTTTTTAAATAGGTATTTTACGTTACAGACGAATGGATGTACAGACAGACAGACGGACAGATAGGCAAACAAAATTCTTATATAGCCGCTTTCAAACATTGGGGAGTTGGGTTTAAAACGTGAGAAAAACATAAAGTAAACTAAAATACTGACAGAAGCTAATGTTATTAATTTGGTCACTAACAATAAAGACGCCTTATTGATTTAGACTCACTTAAAATGGATTGATTTCAGGCGTGACTTAGATGTTATTCTATCTTGAAAGTCACCTAAGTTATTATCACTTTCTGAGCGCCAAGTCTGGCTCACCTATTCAATCACTTGGCTTACAAGATTCATTGACTGGGTGACACGAATTACCCCACAGGGCGACAAGAGTCTCTTGCCCTTACTTACAAAGTCACGTATTGTACTGTGTGCTCTTTCTCGGGGGCGCACTAACCATCATAAAGGCAAGTGAAAACAATCGAAATAATAATTAAAAAAAACAATGCTTATTTAAGGGGAATAATTCCACAATGACATCTATATATATCTCAATACTGTAAGATTTATTTCCCCATTATTGATATCAAACAAAATAATTATTTACCAATAATAAAATAACTAATTGCTTTATTTTTTTGTAATTGATTGATGTTTTGTTAGGCACAATAAATATTTGTGTGAAGTTTCAACTTGTTACGTGAATAGGTGTGGAAGAAAAACTGTGTACAAACAGTGTACCAGACAGAGACACATAGTCATTCGATATAAGTTTTGTAATAAAAAAAATTCACCGTATTTCCCGTTCCCATAGAAAGAAACTAATATAAGAATGTAAACCTATCTATGGAAGTTGAATGTTTACTCTATAAGTTGAGGAAGGAAATACTTAGCTTATATGCCATTTGAAAATCTATTTCAAGAAACAGTCTAATTATTTTCCTTTGTGAACTAATGAGCTATGTTGTTAAGCTGTTTAGTAAGCAAAGTTTAAATCTATAAATGTACTATTGTATATCCTTCAAAGAACTATACGATAAGAGAACTACAAAAAGACATACAACTCTGGAAATGGCAAGACGTATGTAGATCACAGGACTATATACCCATATGAACGACCGCACTGAAAAATTGTCTGATTATGTGACAGGTCTGCAGTAATACTGCCCTTTAACAGGCATTAAGGGTCCTTTTAGAAATGCTTAGGGTTTCAAATGAGGCTGCAAGGTCGATATAACAACAGGGTGTATAGATAGCCTCACTCTCTAAGCTTAGATTTTCATATTTTCTTCGTTTTTCAATGTCAGTTTTTCTTATTTTGTGGAATAGTGGTACGGTGATGTCAATGGTGGTTGCAAATTTCTGTTGTTATAATTGTGAAATTCGCCGTCAAAAAGTCCATCCCATAACAAAAGGTAGTCGTTTGACTCGAGGATATCCTGTGGCGAATATGTGTAGTAATGGGCCTATCTCTGCCAATCAGATTATGTTAAAGCCATATGTTGATTCCCAATGTCCATCCTTCCTAGGCAGAAATAGGCATGTTGTGTAAGGCTGTAGGTAAAGAAATTATGTTTTCGTGTGAGCCTGTTAATGTGGGTCGGTGTCACTCTATTTACCTGTACACTATGTACAGTGATGAATGGACGGCTCAGCAATTTAGTGCCGAGAATAACGTTCTTGTCTTGGTTGTTGAGTATTTAAATTAGTTTATGCCTATATCTAGCATTATTATTATGTGAATAACTAAACAAAATTCATTGTAGTCCCTTTAACAGTCATCACTGAGAAATTTCCTGGTGATGTAGCAGGTCTGCAGCAGTACAAGCAACGAGAATCGTCTCATGGATGTATGTTAAAGACCTTGAAGGTAGCTGAGATGTCAGTTGTCATTATGCCCTTACTTTATATCAGAACAAGATCTAGTGTTATTGTAGACAATTATTATTATTATTATAATCACTCATGTAAAAATGTCAGTTTATTTATTTTAGAAACAAGTTTTATTAATTTGAACGTAGACAGCGTAGAATTATAACTAATATAACTGGCACATTCACTTCAACTCGGCTATCTCCCACACACAACTCTCATAATATATTTGATTACATGGAAATGTCCAGATTCGATTTCCCGTTGCAAAAGATCATTACATCAGCTATATAAAAACCATAACGAGGAAACAAGCGAACGAAAAAAAAAAAGATTTAAATTGATTTTCTTTTAAAATTTTACATGAAAGTAAATCTTGAGATCTGCACATGCGCAACGAAAGCGAAATAAATGTTTAAAAAAAATAATGTCCGTGAAGTTTAATGAAAAAAAGTTTTGTTATTTTTTCCCTTGGCTTTAAAGAGAGAGACGATAAGAAATACATGTCTCTGGCGAGGTCACTGTTGTAAAGTTCGGGCCATTTTTTTTTTGTTGAGAATTTATGAAGAGATGGAAATAAAATCTCCAGCAGGGGAGAGTAATCTCGGCCCGCGGCTCGTTTATCCAGTTTGAAAAAATAAAGACGTCGTTTATGTCCTCCTGAAAGCAGCTACGGCTAAGTTTATTTCTTCAGAGGGGATGAATCTATATTGACTGTGGTTTCTGTACAAGATGGCAGGGGCCCTAATGGAATACACGGGCCGGCTGTTCACTTCGGCTGCATGGGAAATGTATTAAAGCCGTGCTGATGCAACCGTCCCAACCCCCAGTCTATCATTTAGTTTTGCTTTCATTTTAATCAATACATGTACATGGATTGCTTTTCTCTATATTCTTGTTAAGCCTCTATTTTTTTGTTACATGTTTGTTTGGTCAGTCTAATCGAGATCTAAAGGGGGGGGGGGAAGGGAAATTCAAGTCATGTTATGTGGCGTTAACTTGACGGAACGCGCAAAAGGCAGACATGGACTGAGCCATTTCTTCTTTTGGGTCCAGCAGTTTCTTACACTATGACTTCTAGTGCTCCCTGTCTCTGGCTGATTCCTCAATGCCCGAGAGGCCAAGACTTGAACCGTGTTTACGATTAGTACGTTGCCTAATAGAAAAGTAGCGCAGCCTCGTATTCGCTTAGCCAATGAAATAGCAGAGAAAATAGCTGTGACCCCCACAAAGCTTCACTCGAAACTTCCGGAAACGCGCGGACTTGTTTGTCTCAGTAAAACTATGCCATTAAAGTTTATAATTATTTCTGTGTGAATAACTAATTGAAGTGTTTGGAATTTCAATTCGTGGATTGTTTTCTGCACACTACAGAGTTGTGTTGCCTTTATGTGAGAACTAAGAATTCACTAGAGCTAATGTCGCCATTTCAGCTCTACACAAATCAAAGGAACCCAACGCAACTTTCATTGTACAGAACTTTAAACAGCAAAAGTACTTACGAATCATGCTCTTTCAATTTCTGACACTTCAGAATATGTAAAACCACCCACTCGTTCTTGCAAAACTCTGTCTTAAATTACAGAAAAACTCCGTTATTTTCCTGGAATTTTATGCAACAAATGGGTCGTACGTTTCATTTATCGTGTCAATGAGATAGTATCCATGTGTCTAGGAATTGATCCTAGTCGGCATGCGTTTCAAATAGCCTTAAGAACCAGGTGTACCATCTGTCCTACGCAAGTGACTTAAATATTAAATCCAGTGAAACTGCTCTTACTGACAAGCAAAAGGACCAATGCTCATACTGGGTACATTTATTTAAAGAACCGGCATCTTCAGACCGGATCTCCTCAACCTAACAAAAACGCTCATTCAAATTCTTTCGGGTCATTCTTTCTGAACACTCTAGCATTGTCACAGTTATAAAATTAGAAAAAAAAAACGTTTTGATAAATTTTAACAACAAAATTTTTTCTTGACCACTATTCTAATTAATTGTTTCTTTAAATGAGTATTTTGACTTTGAAACAAATTCTACTTGTAGCACTGTCTGAAACAATATATTAATGGATCTGAAATTTTGTATCAAATCATATTTAAAAAATCATTATAATAAGTTCTTCTCTCTGACACGTAGTTGAATCACCAAGTAAATTGTCATAGGTTGCTGAGATACGTAGTTGAATCATTAAGTAAATTGTCAAAGATGCTGACATACGTAGTTAAATCACCAAGTCAATTGTCAAAGATTGCTGAGGACAAAAGAACAACGCTGGCAGAAGAAAAACGCCAGAGAAGAAAAGCATAGCCAATGATACTAGCTCCAGCTGGAATAACCTGCACAATGTGCAACTGAACATTCCGGGCTCACATAGGTCTCACCAGCCACACGAGGAGGCACATAACCCCTCTGGATGACAAAGTGGTTATCATCGAACCACGATGGACGAACTAAATATAGATTGTCAACGAGTAATTTAAAGTTGATATTTTGCATACACTTAATGCATTTACTGCAAGTTCATTTCAACGCTCCAGAGTTTAGAGATTTGCTAAATAAATGACTTCGAGAAAAGGGCTTTGCGGTATGGAAAACGTTATTGCTATAAAATACTCAGGATAAAAAGCAACAAAAAAAAAAAAAAAGAACCAGCAACATTGAAATAAATAATCCCTAGATGTCTCCAGTGCATTGGGACTTCTGGCACGTTTTGACAGTGAAGGTTGAACAGAGTGAAAGGGAGAGCACGCAAGAAGAGTTGTGGCCCTTGGAAACAACTTGAAAAATGTCACGTAAGCCTGACGTCAACCTTACTGCCAGTTTTCATTACATACGAGTTTTGAATTAATGCACCCTCCCCCAGCCCACTTCGATCCACTTAACCATCAAACTACATTAAAGTTTTTTTGCTTTTAGATCAGCCACCAAAACATTTACCGTGGAGAAGCTAAAAAAATGAGTTTCTGTTGCAGTCCCGGGCTGAGCAGACGTCGACATGGGTATTAAACAAATGTGTTAGAAGCCGACTTCATTTCATTAAAAGGTGCCGCGTAGCAAAAGGATACAGGCTTCCTCCCTCTCTTGCCCACTTAAATCTTACCTCGAAATATTGGGAAGCAAAAACATTCTTTTTTGTTCAAGTCTTCAAGTCTTTGAAATGCAACCAGAGTAGAAGGGGGGTGGGGTCTAAGGAAATAAAAATAGAATATTTGTCTAAAAACGAGAAAAAAAAAGAGAAAGAAAGAGATTAAAGAGAAAAAAGTAAGAGATAGAAAGAAACAGTTTTAAAAGACAAAGGAAGGGAAAGGGAGATAGAAAACAGAAAGAAAAGAAAGAGAGAGAGAAGAAAGAAATGAATAGGCAGAGGAGAAAAAAAAACAGAAAGAAAAACAAGAGAGAGAGAGAAGAAAAGAGTGCTTACTTTAACAAAAATATTTTTTCCTTGTTGAGTTTTGATGTGCAGCATAAAATTTTAACAAATATCATAAACAGTTTAACTTTGTTAAATCATACTTGTTCGCTTAATTGATCGGATTAATTCTGTACAGAATTTTAACCAGAACTACTTAAACTACTTATAGTAGTTCAACTAAAGTGCGGCTCCTCTGCACTCAACGTGAATTTTTTATTTATCGAGAGATTTGTTGGAAACATCTCAAGAGTTTTCCAGGTCAGAAATGTTTCTAACACTTTTTAACTCTAACACTCTTAACTCCTACAAATATCTTTTCAATTTAATTAATCAACCGTTCCAAGATTACGTTCTACTTAATACCAAGAATTAAAGACATCTTTAGAAGTGTCTTCTCTGCATTGCATTGAATTCTTCGAAAGATTGCTAGACTTAAGTCTCGTTCACATTTTTCTTCTTTAATTAGAGAATGAGGGTTCAAAATAGCCATACTTTAGAGCAGAGTATTATAAAAAATGCAATCAATGGAAGACAGATTCAAATTAAGGCTCCGTGGAACGTAAATATTTCTAAAAAATAATAAAAATATATAAATAAAATACATCAAAACCTAAAAGATTTGCCAACTCGCTGAATTGGTTATTTTAAATATATTGTAAATTAGTGATACCCAAACTATGATCTGAGGGCCCTATCCGATCCACGATTGCTGTCCACATTGCAAGTTATAGGGAAGAAAGAGTATTTAATCGGCCAGTGACACAAGAGATGAAAATGTCTAGGTTCCCATTGGTTCAAAACTAATACAAATGTCTAGGATCCCATTGGTTTAAAACCATAAAACAACAACGACAACGACAATTTAAAAATGGGTATTACTATTATTCTCAACTGATCATATGAGAACAGATGACAATCTTAATCTAGACCTAAATAAAGGATTCCTATATTTTAGAACATTTACCGTAGGAAATAGCCATTGGAAGAAAGAGATGTGTGAAATCGAAATGAAGATAACGATTCATATACTGTAGATCTTCAATATGTAAGAACAAGATGTTTCAAAAAAATTTACATTTGAACAAGACTATAACTACTCAATAGCATAACTTGTAATAAAATGTTTGAAATATTTTTAAATATTTTACATTTAATACATTTGTAGATCCCATTTCATAAGGTCTAAATATAAAGCGAATCTAAAATGTTCAAATGTTCAAATAACAAAATCTCCTTATTTTAATGACATTAATAAATCCGCTTTCATGAGAGTTCACGCAGCAGTTCAACTGATAGAACTCTTGAAACATTTGCTTTCAGCACCTGCTGTTACTCAAGATCAAGAGAAGAAATAGTGGGCGTCCTCTTGTTACGTCCACCAACCAACTCAGAAGCTGCGCCAGTACAATACAGTTAATTGATCATACTTTCAATAACATATCTTATCAGCTTTTTTTTTTTAAAAAAGATTACAACCAATGCAATTAATTAAAATCTCAAATAGATTTATAGACATTTTTTAGTACTCATACTACTAATAAAGTAAAGACACTGTCCATTCTTACATAGTCGAAATTAAACTTTCTTGAGGTAACAATAAAAACAGTTCTAATTATTATATAGTGTTTAAAATTTTATTTTTTCTTATATATATATATATATATAAATATATATATATATATATATATATATATATATATATATATATATATATATATATATATATATATGGCTCCTGTCTTGATGCGCCCAGATCAATCAATGCTCTTGGTTTCTTCTTGAGTCCGAGCAGAATCTGATGTGAAGAAACAAGCCTGAAGTGCAGCGGTACATTTCACCACAGTTTGTGCATGTGAATGGACCTGTTTTAAAGTGATCATTTTTCTTTCTCATTATGGAATCTAGGGCTGCTTCATCTTTCTTTAGTATATTCAAAATCTTAACTGGTCAGAAGCTTATGCTTAGCATAATTAAACAAAGAAATCTATTAAAAAACATCCTATTGCTCAAGAAGCTAATGCTTCCGGTTGGCGAATGGATTTGTTCGTCACTCCTGTGAACAATGCTTCTACTTTCTCATTCTAGCATGTGACATTGGAATCTTTGATGGTTAGTGAGCACGTAGCCATATGTGTAGGGGAAGGGGTCTGCTTGTATGTGTGTTTGTCGGGTGTCTTCAACTTAAATTGGATGCCACTCGGTACAGGACGCAGACGATGTGACGATCACGCTACTGAAGATGATTTCATCACGACATTGACGCAGCGCACAAGACAAATGAAGACATACGACTCGACCTGCTGACACTGGAGTCTAGATCTATAAGAGTATAGACCGGGGAGACAGTGTCGAGATAATCATACACTGTGGTATCCGTGATTGCATTTCTATCAGCAGATTTACGACATCAGTGCAAACTGTAGGGTACGGTGAAGTGGATCTCCCAGCTCTAATGGGTACCTAACATTAATTGGGGAAAAGTAAATGTAGTTGGTCGTTGTGCTGATCACATGATACCGTCGTTAACCGTACGCCACAGAAGCAGATGACCTTTACATCATCTGCCCTATAGACCACAAGGTCTGAAAGAGGAACGTTTTACTTCTTAATAGAGTATGTGGCACCAGGGCCAGATTGTGTGAAGGCTCCTACACTTTTTCAAAAACTTTAATAAAAATCCACTAAATAATCCTACTAATATCTAAAAGCATGCCAAACTATAAACGAAAGAGAGAACTTCTAAATTATATGTTCCTTCGTTTGAAAATATATTATTATTTAACATGTATATTTTAGTAACAAAACCAAAATTTAGGGTTTACGCCATGTAGGAAATATGGAGTATGTTATGAGAACACACGCAGACTCGAAGCGGCCCGGGTACGCTTTTCTGTCTCAACTTGGCACTCTGGTGGAAATAAGGAAGTGAGTAGGCTAAATGAATAGCAAAACAAAACTCCTGTGGGAGTGTCCAAGGGAATGCGAGAGCTTTCCCATTGCACGGTGCGGAGTTGAAAGAGAGCTTCCACGTCCCTGTCGATAATCCATGCGCCGTTCCTCAAGGGACCGTTACACTAATGGCGAGTCCTGCACGGTTAGCTTGGTACAACATAGGAAAACGGCGGAGGTTCCCGGTGTACTCAGCCTTCGGCCATGCATTCTAGTCCAAGCGTCCGGAGTGCCAGATACATCGGAAATAGCAATGCTTTAGATAGGCATTGACTTGAATCTCTTCCAGACAGAACGGTTGTTCAAGCAGGCTTACATGCCTAGAGCTCGAAGAGCCTTCGGCTCAGCTCTTTTGACAATCAAACGACTATAAGCGAACACTTTGTTACCATGACTGTTGCCAACTGTAAGATTGAAACTATTTTAAATCTCTAGATATAGACGACCTAATATGTCCTAGTGCGCTAGTTAACAAAACAGATTCCGAGAGACTTAAATTTAATGCATGTAAAACATGTGGTCTTCTGCTTTATGTATAATGCAACACAGCACTAATGATTTAACAGATTATACTAAACTTTTAGCAACACAAAGAGATACACTACAATATCAAGAAGCAACGCATCATTATTCATTGTAGTATTCCTAAGCATTTTCATTTCCTTGATTGTCAAACTTTGGCAACACCACACTAACATTAGCGACGTTAGGTTGAATGTCGAAGTGGGCAGTGCAATGTGTACTGTTCTATAGATGCGCTGAACAGGGCATCTATCCCGGGTGCATGACTACCTTAACACATGAAAAAGGAGATCACTTTAATGAGTGTAAAGGAGAGGTAATATGGTTGCGCCTGGAAGAAGCTAGAAAGACCAGCTTGGGAGTCTGACATTGGTATAAAGGAAACATCGTCAGCAAGTGGCTTCCATAACAAGCAGCTGTATAGCTCTTGTAGACGTCGCGGGGTATACACAATGGAAACCAATAGGAAAACTATTGATGAAGACATGTGTAGGCAGGAAATACATTTGTGGACTACGTTTTTCAAAGTGACCAAATAGGTATATCACAGCAAAGGTTGTTTATCAACTTGATATTCTCTTCCTTTTTAATCTTCAGACTAGTAGACAACTATTACATGTAAACAAAAAATATTGCATTCCATAATTTATTCTTTCCAAAAATTGCTGTTTAAAGATTATCAATTTTAAAAAATGCATTACAAGAATTGTTTAGGGCATTGTATTTTAATATGTCAATCTTTTTTTTTTCTGGAAAAGACATTTCCTTATTTTTTTCGGAGCATATTTTATCCCCATCTTTAAAAAAGATCAATAAAAAATCAATATTCCCAAGAAGAAGAAGAAAAAAATGCTAATAAAAATACTTTGACGATAATTAATACCGTCTTAGTTTCTGTCTAGAGAATACAATTGTCCAATTCAGATGTCGCCAAGTCAGCTTCTTGAACCAATAGAATTTATACCCGCAACGTGCTGTAATCAAAGAATTTTTTTACTTCATTCTTTTAGTGAATGGCCTCAGGGAAAGTAACTCGTGTTGATAGTAAGGCGTGCAGGACAACGCCTCATTGGAGATTTACTTCCCTTGGGCCATAGTTAAAGAAAAAAATAATTAGCCTTTTTGTCTTTTAAAAAAACGAAAGATGGAAAGGAATAAATAATAAGAAAATTCAATAATATTCTTCTGATATGTTCAATGGACCTGTTTTTTGTTTTTATTAAATAATACAGAACTATTAAATATGGTATGACTTATAGTAATTGCTCTCAAGATGACTTATTAATTGTGAAAAGCTACGACTTGATCCGAGAATCGGAAATGGGAGAAAACACTTGTTCCAACTGTTGACCGGACTGACATAAGTACATTGATATAAGCTGTTGTAAATATACGTAAAAAAAAAAAAAAAAAAACTACCAAAGCTTATAAAATGGAGAGAACCGCAAAATTACTCTCTTATGTCTCAATGCTTCAAGATTTAGCTCCCCTTTTTCTATAAAAAAAAATAATTAACAATTACTAATCAATTAACTGTTTTTTTTTATATTGATTCATGTGTAAGCAATGACAATGAATGATCGTGCAGAATTATAATAGAAGTATCTGACAATGGGAAGTGCTAGACATAGACACGTGTACAAGATCTGTATGACAGACACACAGACTGAATTGATAAGAACCTTGTAACTATTACGGCAATGGTTATAAAAACTCTAAATCAAACTTGAAAGTAGTATTTTAATTCTCTCGTATTGCCACTATGTCGTGTTGTAAGATGATTAGGATGGTGTAAGGTAATTATAAGGCGTACACTTCATCAACGCAACGAATGCAGTTGAAATATAGCCCCATAATGTTGAAGATATTTGATGTATACATGCTTACTTTGGAAGAAGACCTTTTGAAGTACAGTTCTTTCATTTTTACTACATACGGAGAATAGTTCCTTACTATTGAAGCCGTTTTGAATTAAGTCAACTAATGTTTAAGATATTTAAAGTGTAGTTCTTTAAAGTTCAAGACTTTTGGAGTATAGTCCCATACAGACATTTAAATGTAGTTGCCCTATGCTGCAGACGTATGTGTATTGCTCTCCTGATGTTGAAGATATTTAGACATATAGTCCCTGAAAGATATTTAGTTATAGTCCCCAAATATTAAGGATATTCGAATTATGGTCCATTTACTTTGAAGACGATTGGAGTATTGAACAAAAGAATTAAACGATTCAATATATTACGTAAACCTTGCTTAAAGACAAGAGTGATCTCATTTCTTACGAATCATTGGCCTAACGCTAAACTATTCAATATCACTGCAAAGCAAATTGTATTTTAGAAAACGATTAACCGTTAAACAGACCAAACCTATCACAGAAATGTCTGGCGGCACTTGAATTGTTACGTCATTTTCGTCTGCCAATTAGATTAGCGTACACGTTTTCAAAATAATATAAAAATCGATGTCCTCTGGCCTGTCAGTGAACAGGGGAGACAAGAAGAACAGCATTCGTTCTCACAAGAGTTATCCCTTAATTGGTGTCTCCCATTGAACAGAACTTATAAAGGTTTTTGTTTATGTTTATCAAACATTTTAAAAGTCTCATATCTCTTTGTTAAGATGTCTCCTTTCTATCGTTAGGAATGTCGTAAAACAAGTTTAAAATATGTATAATAAAATGAAAACAGTTGATCAGATTTGAAAAGAATGTGATGTCTACTATCTGAGAGACTGGAAAATTGCCTGATGAAAATCAATGATGCTGCCATGGAAATACGATTGTGTTCCCCCCCCCCCCATTTTCCAAATGATCATTGTAAGAAATACAAGACATTGATTTGAAGCAGGTCTCTTGAAATGGCTGACACAAATCTGTCAACCATTTAAATCTATTCAATAAGCATCTTTGTCCCAGACATCATGTTCTGTACATTCCATAATGACAAAATTGTTTTTTGATTAGAAGCACATCAATCAATGAATGTTGTTAATAGCAAGCTTGCTGCATTAGAGCTTACTATACGCGTTGTCATCGAATAAGCAACTAGATATTAGGGGCTGTCACATTTAAGCAAATAAGGTAAAGCTAAGCCTAAGCAGTGAGGAATGTTTCTCCCAAAACAGATTTATCAAAACTCGCTTATACTGCAGTGATGCTTAGTAGTTCCAATTTATACCTAGTTACCAAGAACATTTCATGGGGTCAGTTAAGACAGGCAATCCTTTTTGGCAAACTAACGGAGGACTACGTAAAAAAAAAAGTAACCCACAAGAAGCGCTACAAAGTTCAAGATTTTGTCCTCAAAAAAAAATAGAGGAAGGTAGCTGGTAGCGGCAGCAGAAGGCCTCTAAAAGAAACAGCTTTCACGAAGGTCTCAGGACACACATTTTAGACTCAAAGAAAACACCTTGTCAAAGAGAGGCTCAGACAAAGAAAAAAAAAATCTTAAATAGACCACGACGGATAACGGATGTGGCCAAATATGCAGATCGCACCTGGGCTTTCGTGATCCTGGGAAGTACTGAACCCAGCCTTAATTTTTGGAATGGAAGAAAATTTCTTATAAGTAGTTAATATTTTTGTAAACTTGTTCCTCCCGACTGACCATATTTCCAGTTATAAATTTTTTGAATTTTGCTTATGCTTGGAGGCGAAGCTTACCTGAGCGAGTGTGTTGAGGTGTGAAGGAACTGGAGTTATGATCGCGGAGTTTTTTCGCCAGAGGATTGTTTTTCTAAAATCGTTTTTTTTTGTGTGAATAGGAATATATACATTTTATTGGGAGAACTGTGAAATTAGTTTTTTTTTACTTGGAATATTGACTGTTCATATTGGATAGTGCTTTTGCAATTAGGAGGTCATTGGTATCCTTACAATCAGTGAGTTAACTTTCTTTAGTCTACTCCAAAGTCGTAACACTATTAAAGGTAAGTGCAAATGTTTTCTCAACTGATCCAGGTAAGTGATAGGATCATATGTATTGTGATAGGATCATAGGTATTGTGATAGGATCATATGTATTGTGATAGGATCATAGGTATTGTGATAGGATCATAGGTATTGTGATAGGATCATAGGTATTGTGATAGGATCATAGGTATTGTGATAGGATCATAGGTATTGTGATAGGATCATAGGTATTGTGAAAGCTTAAAGCATGAAATAGAGCTAATCAAAAACAAGTGTTAAAAATGTTATTAATTGAACAGATTTATCGTTGTAGGTCTAGATCTATTTAATACATCTAATACACAACATGTGGCTTGATAGGAAAATGAAAACAAATTCATAGCAGAACGTGTAGCAACTGGACATTAGGACTGAACAGAGATAGAAGATAAGTGACATTTTAGACAGCCCAGAGGATAGAAATATAACAATCAAATAATAGGATATTAAGCTTCAGACCTGCTTGTTCAGCTACCTAATGCTATACAGTGCATGCAGGACAATCTCATATTTCTGAAATCAACAGACAGGAAAGAAATCGATATTTTCATTTGAAACATCGGGTACATTGAAAAAGAAGTAAACAAAAAAATTCCATGAAATTAATGTTCTAAGAAAAGCGTATGATGAGATGTAATACTCTAAGAAACGCCCATGATGAGATGCAATACTCTAAGAAACGCCCATGATGAGATGCAATACTCTGAGAAACGCCCATGATGAGATGTAATACTCTAAGAAACGCCCATGATGAGATGCAATACTCTAAGAAACGCCCATGAGGAGATGTAATACTCTAAGAAACGCCCATGAGGAGATGTAATACTCTAAGAAACGCCCATGATGAGATGTAATACTCTAAGAAACGCCCATGATGAGATGTAATACTCTTAGAAACCCTCATCATGAAATAAATGTTCTAAGAAACGCCCATGATGAGATGCAATACTCTAAGAAACGCCCATGATGAGATGCAATACTCTAAGAAACGCCCATGATGAAATGCAATACTCTAAGAAACGCCAATGATGAGATGTAATACTCTAAGAAACGCCCATGATGAGATGCAATACTCTAAGAAACGCCCATGATGAGATGTAATACTCTTAGAAACGCTCATGATGAAATGTAATACTCTAAGAAACGCCCATGATGAGATGTAATACTCTAAGAAACGCCCATGATGAGATGTAATACTCTTAGAAACGCTCATGATGAAATGTAATACTCTAAGAAACGCCCATGATGAGATGTAATACTCTTAGAAACGCTCATGATGAAATGTAATACTCTAAGAAACGCCCATGATGAGATGTAATACTCTAAGAAACGCCCTTGATGAGATGTAATACTCTAAGAAACGCCCATGATGAGATGCAATACTCTAAGAAACGCCCATGATGAGATGCAATACTCTAAGAAACGCCCATGATGAGATGCAATACTCTAAGAAACGCCCATGATGAGATGTAATACTCTAAGAAACGCCCATGATGAGATGCAATACTCTAAGAAACGCCCATGATGAGATGTAATACTCTTAGAAACGCTCATGATGAAATGTAATACTCTAAGAAACGCCCATGATGAGATGTAATACTCTAAGAAACGCCCATGATGAGATGTAATACTCTAATAAAAGGCCATGAGGAGATGTAATACTCTAAGAAACGCCCATGAGGAGATGTAATACTCTAAGAAACGCCCATGATGAGATGTAATACTCTTAGAAACCCTCATCATGAAATAAATGTTCTAAGAAACGCCCATGAGGAGATGTAATACTCTAAGAAACTCCCATGATAATATGTAATACTCTAAGGAACGCCCATAATGAGATGTATTACTCTAAGAAACGCCTATGAAGAGATTTTATTACTCTAAGAAACGCCCATGGTGGCATGTAATACTCTAAGAAACGTTCATAATGACATGTATTACTCTAAGAAAAGCCCATGATGAGATGTAATACTCTAAGAAAAGCCAATGATGAGATGTAATACTCTAAGAAACGCCCATGATGAGATGTAATACTCTAAGAAACGCCCATGAGATGTAATACTCTAAGAAACGCCCATGATGAGATGTAATAATGCTAGAAACGACCATAATAATATGTAATAAAATTTCTCGCTTTTCCAAAATTAACAAATCAGTCCCATCGATAAGAAAACATTGTGTGTCTCACTGAAGATTTCAATTCCTTCAGACGAACGGTTCTCGACCTGTAAGTGGCGAACTACAATTTGCCATGAGTCGCCTAAGACTATCGTAAGTAGGTTGTTGTTTTTTTTTTTTTTTTTTTACTATTCTAATGTGTGCTGAAAATAACATCATGCATATCCTAGAGTTACATTGTTGAGCTGATTCGATATAACAGTTACTGAAGACGTTGAGAAAACTACTTGGGTCGCAGCACGGTGGGAATTGTATCGAAGATGTCACGGGACTAAAAAGGATAAGAATCGCTGTTCCAGACTCTCTTGAAGCAAGTACAACCAACGAATGCCTCGCCATAGTGTCTCAATAGCTTTGCAATAGTCTCCCAGTCAGAAGTGAAAGAAAGAACCAAATTACCAAATCAAAGCAATTCACTTGACATTTCGTCTGTCACAGACTCTCGGACAATCTCATTGCTTTACTACACACTTTAAAAAAAAAAAGATCAGAGGACATTCCAACAAATGTTCAACATTTTGTCATCATAAAGATCAAGAGTTCAATACTTTTTAGAGAAAAAATCGCTAATTGTCGCGTGTGGTCTTTCTTTTAGTCTGTTTGTACACCCACCTGTTCGTCTGCCACGTTGAGAGTTCAAAACATAAACGCGCTATTCACAATCTGATGCCACCATCTTTCCTGGTATGATCAAAACAGATGCAACAGCTACATTTGGTCATTTCTTACATATACAAGTCTACGCATAGTAGACTTTTGCAAAATAACGAACATGTAAACCACACGAGGTCATTATGCTCTACTCTTCGTGTGTCTAAAGTTAGTTCCATTCTATTTAATTTAAAGAGAATTAGGAATGACTTTTTCCCTTCATTGGCAAGTATATTTAAACTACTGTCTTATCTATGACCTTTTTCACGACGTATGCGTTTTTTTTCACGACGTATGCGTTTTTTCATGACGTAAGATTTTTTCATGACGTATGCGTTTTTTCACGACGTATGCGTTTTTTCATGACGTAAGATTTTTTCATGACGTATGCGTTTTTTAATGACGTATGCTTTATCATGACCGGTTAAAATGACTTGGACTCATTTCACTGTCATCACGACCCACTTGCAACTGCTGGTTGCGTGTTTCAGCTATGTAATGCTATACAGTGCATGCAGGACAATCTCATATTTCTGAAATCAACAGACAGGAAAGAATTGCGAAATTGTCATTCGAAACACCAGCAAGTTCAAGACAAGCTGTCATGTTTTTTTCGTTTTCTATTCATATGTTCTATTAAATATTTTTATATTTAGAAAAACATATAATAAATAGAAAAAAATAGTATTTAAATCTTCATTTTTTTTTACATTATATTTTTCCTTTGTCCAAATCATTTTCCGTATTATTTTTGGAATCTGTGAGGTCACAGCGTCTCTTAGATTTATCCAAGTCATGTTTTCATGCTTGCATACATTTATAGGAAGACATCTGTGTCTTTCTGTTGTTTTTTCTTAAATCTATTTCTGTCTTTCATACGTAATTTCACTGTTTCTCTTACGAACTTTAGCTGTTTATTTTACGAACTTTAGCTGTTTCTCTTACGAACTTTAGCTGTTTATTTTACGAACTTTAGCTGTTTCTCTTACGAACTTTAGCTGTTTATTTTACGAACTTTAGCTGTTTCTCTTACGAACTCTAGCTGTTTCTCTTACGAACTCTAGCTGTTTCTCTTACGAACTCAAGCTGTTTCTCTTACAAACTCTAGCTGTTTCTCTTACGAACTCAAGCTGTTTCTCTTACAAACTCTAGCTGTTTCTCTTACGAACTCTAGCTGTTTCTCTTACGAACTCTAGCTGTTTCTCTTACGAACTTAGCTGTTTCTCTTACGAACTTTAGCTGTTTCTCTTACGAACTGTAGCTGTTTCTTTTACCAACATTAGCTGTTTCTTTTACGAACATTAGCTGTTTCTCTTACGAACTTTACCTGTTACTCTTACGAACTTTAGCTGTTTCTCTTACGAACTTTAGCTGTTTCTCTTACGAACTTTAGCTGTTTCTCTTACGAACTTTAGCTGCTTCTCTTACGAACTTTAGCTGTTTCTCTTACGAACTCTAGCTGTTTCTCTTACGAACTTTAGCTGTTTCTCTTACGAACTTTAGCTGTTTCTCTTACGAACATTAGCTGTTTATTTTACGAACTTTAGCTGTTTCTCTTACGAACTCTAGCTGTTTCTCTTACGAACTCTAGCTGTTTCTCTTACGAGCTCTAGCTGTTTCTCTTACGAAATTTAGCTGTTTCTCTTACGAACTCTAGCTGTTTCTCTTACGAACTTAGCTGTTTCTCTTACGAACTTTAGCTGTTTCTCTTACGAACTGTAGCTGTTTCTTTTACCAACATTAGCTGTTTCTTTTACGAACATTAGCTGTTTCTCTTACGAACTTTACCTGTTACTCTTACGAACTTTAGCTGTTTCTCTTACGAACTTTAGCTGTTTCTCTTACGAACTTTAGCTGCTTCTGTTACGAACTTTAGCTGTTTCTCTTACGAACTCTAGCTGTTTCTCTTACGAACTTTAGCTGTTTCTTTTACGAACTTTAGCTGTTTCTCTTACGAACTCTTGCTGTTTATTTTACGAACTTTAGCTGTTTCTCTTACGAACTTTAGCTGTTTCTCTTACGAACTTTAGCTGTTTCTCTTACGAACTTTAGCTGTTTCTTTTACGAACATTAGCTGTTTCTCTTACAAACTTTAGCTGCTTCTCTTACATCATTTCGCTGTTTCCTATTGTTTTGAGCTTATTATTTATAACATCTTTGACTGCGTTCTATCTATTTTGATGTGTAAGCATGCATGTACTCTAGTTGTTTCTCTTACACATTATTTCGCTGCTTCTCCTTCGTAATTTCACTTTTTTTTTCTCTGAAATATTTTTGCTGTTATTCCGCTGTTCCTCACACATACTCTTGCAGTCTCTTCTGTTTACCTCAGACGTTACCTTTGAAACATAGGCACTGATTGTGTTCTCTTATTCTGTTTCCCATTAGAAGCTACACATGAACTCTAGAGACACATCTTCACCTTTGCTTTGTTTCGTCTTCTTTTTTCTTTTCTTTGTAATGATTTAGAACAGGAGGAACTCTACATCTTAACATTTAATTACATGTATACAATGTCCAAAATTGTCATGTTATTTTAATATTTAGATTTCTAAACTTTCGTAATGCTTTTTGTCATCATAAAAATATCTCTATGCGATTGTATGAGGTATTTTTTTTTTAATATTGTTAATTATAGTTTACAGTTAAGACAAACAAAATCTAAGAAACACTATGACTGTTTTTATATTGTATTAGAAGGTTGACTTTAAGTAAGTATTAGTAAACTCTCTTGGTTCAGCAAAAGACTTTTAAGAGTACATAATAAGTTTTGATTGGAAGCAGCCGACATATACAGCCAATCAGAATTTCTTCTCGGAGCGAATAATATTCTATTATAAATGTATTTCTCTAAAGCAAAGTTTAGCGTCCGCAATAAATAAAAGCTTCAACTTTGTGCTGTGCGTCTTGTCAAGTTCAACATCTCAGACATTTTAAAATCCCATTTTATCCTTTAGAAAACTTTCAAAACTATGCAGTTCTTTACAGTGTATTTTCAGAATAATCCCAAAGAGCTTCACTAGATATATAATTAGCCAATATTTTGTTAACATGGTCCCAATGCCTCTTGACGAATGCTCCAGTGAACAGATAGGCTTTTAAAGGACACCATTATCTGATTTCGCATCAATGAGTAGATGTGACTGAGAAAAAAAACCCATTTCTACAAGGGTTTTAAAATTTGACAAAAAACATTTTCTGAGAAGAACTGTTGACTAAGTACATGAAGTGAAGGATCTACACATCTATCAAAATAGTTCTTGGCTGTACTCCTTCGTAAGTCTTAGACATTAGGGCCTGCATTAGCATAGTCGTGAGTGGGACTGTCACAGCCTCAGTTAACTTTGAGTGTATGCCACATCTCGATTTATTGAAACCGCTGCTTAATGTCTTCCCATTTCATAAACTTTTTTAAAGTTTATATATGAAGTATGCATAATGAATGCACAATAATATGAACACATTTTAAAAGTATATTTAAGCGGCAGTTTGTGCATTCAATTAGGGTCACTATGTGTACACAAATGTTAATGCGGTTTTCATAAGTTTTTTACGTAATTATTTAACTCGAGTGAACTGTAGGGGCTGCCCACGTATGAGTTTTTTTTTTAATTTGTCCATATTGCCTTGTTTGATTTGACTTGCCTTTTATTGAAAGTTTTTGGTAAGCTATTTGCAACATTTACACTCAACTGTTCTTGCAAATTCAATCACGACATCAACCCATGATTTCCCAGACTTTCAAGCCCTTTTATCTCTACTTTGTAATACAGCACACGAGAAGCCGTAGCGTGTATAAAAACGAGGCTGTGATCAGTGGGTCACGTCCAAGACAAATGTCAGTAATAAAAGCATCATGAATCAAAGTGGTTCAGCGGCGTAGTAAAATGTCAGGAGAGACGTCCCTGTCAGTGTTCAGTTTATGTCCCACCAACACTTCGCTCCTGACACGATTTTGGGGATCGATTTCACGAGAACACGGAATTTCATTGTCTGAGTTTATTATTTATAACATCTTTGCACGTGCGCCTGAGAAATGCAATTAACTTCAGTCAGAAACAGATTGAAATTACGTAATGGCTGCGTTCTATCTAGTTTGATGTGCACGCATTCAATCATTCATTGGACACGCTTGATAGACCTAGTAATAGATGCAGGATGAACAAAAAATGTGAAAATATGATAAATAAACAGAAAGATAGATTGATAGATAGATAGATAGATAGATAGATAGATAGATATGAAAATATGATAAATAATTAGAAAGAAAGAAAGCAAGATAGATAGATAGATAGTGTCACGTACACTGTATCTTTATTTAGCCATAGTCTATATTTAGCTTGTCGGCAGAATTTTAGCTACCTCGGGATTTTCTATCACGCAACTAAATAATGTTTTGAAATAAATATGATTGGTTTAAAGTAGTAATTATTGTACTTTGAGCTGCATTTATTGGTTGGCATTGTAGCGGAGAGATGTCGGTCACGTGATAACGCTCTAGAGCCCGGGAAGGATTCTAGATTGCGCCAGTCTTGCGCGGAACGTGTTAGATATAACATGTACTAAAGTCTAGTGTTAGAACTCAATTATATTATTGTGTAAATCATTTATTCTATTCAAGTACATTTAACCATTGTAATTATTTGTGAATAGCTTTTCCAAGTTTTGAATTAAAGTATTTGTTTTAGACGAAGAGAAGTTTCTTCATTAAATATATAACAATATACCTAGATCGTCTTGTCAATTAGTAACTTCTAGATGATCTTCTTATCAACTGGCAACTTCTAGATGATCATCTTATCAACTGACGATTTCTGAATCCTCGGCAATTACGATCGTTGATTGTGCTTCAATGTGACATCTTGGCATCAAGTTTGATCGTAACATCTAGCACTATTGATGATCGTAACAGATAGATTTATTGATTGAAGAGCATTTAACAAACAAATCCAAGTTTAATATTTGTCTTCATAGAAAAAAGTAAACCTAAATACAAATGTAAAAATTATGGTAATAGCAATTTATTTCTTTTGTTTTTCTAAGTCAAGTTTTCATTGACAGCCCATAGAAGAAGAAAGACTCAATAAAGATACTCGAAAGATTCACTTGAGTCCGTCATATACAATCTTGGAGCTAACTTATCAGTTTTTTCCTTCCTTCCTTGTCAGAATTACTGCTAGCGTCAACGGGCGATGTCACGGTCCAAGCCGGCCGTGAAATATTTAAGCGAATCTCCCTTCCCTCTCTTCCCTGGAATCAATGACAGATTGCATTAGTCATAGGCGGAGAGGAAAAAAAAAGAAAGAGGAGTGGGAGGGGGGGACTGCTAGGTTCAGTGTGAGGAAAGTGTGGTCGTAATTTAAAGCTGGATTTTCGGGGGGGGGGGGTGTGAGCAAGAGGGAGGGCGGATGATTGTTATGCGAATCTGGTGAGCCTTAATGAGAATGGGTGGGGGAGTGGATAGCCAGGACGCCATCGTGTCCTAGAAATGTTATGATAATGTGAGCCAGAGCAGGTTGACGAGGAAGAGCTCCGTGACCACAGATGATGAAGTGAGCCGGAGCAGGTTGACGAGGAAGAGCTCCGTGACCACAGATGATGAAGTGAGCCGGAGCAGGTTGACGAGGAAGAGCTCCGTGACCACAGATGATGAAGTGAGCCGGAGTAGGTTGACGAGGAAGAGCTCCGTGACCACAGATGATGAAGTGAGCCGGAGCAGGTTGACGAGAAAGAGCTCCGTGACCACAGATGATAAAGTGAGCCGGAGCAGGTTGACGAGAAAGAGCTCCGTGACCACAGATGATGAAGTGAGCCGGAGCAGGTTGACGAGAAAGAGCTCCGTGACCACAGATGATGAAGTGAGCCGGAGCAGGTTGACGAGGAAGAGCTCCGTGACCACAGATGATGAAGTGAGCCGGAGCAGGTTGACGAGGAAGAGCTCCGTGACCACAGATGATGAAGTGAGCCGGAGCAGGTTGACGAGAAAAAGCTCCGTGACCACAGATGATGAAGTGAGCCGGAGCAGGTTGACGAGAAAGAGCTCCGTGACCACAGATGATGAAGTGAGCCGGAGCAGGTTGACGAGAAAGAAACAGCTCCGTGACCACAGATGATGAAGTGAGCCGGAGCAGGTTGACGAGAAAGAGCTCCGTGACCACAGATGATGAAGTGAGCCGAAGCAGGTTGACGAGAAAGAGCTCCGTGACCACAGATGATGAAGTGAGCCGGAGCAGGTTGACGAGGAAGAGCTCCGTGACCACAGATGATGAAGTGAGCCGGAGCAGGTTGACGAGGAAGAGCTCCGTGACCACAGATGATGAAGTGAGCCGGAGCAGGTTGACGAGGAAGAGCTCCGTGACCACAGATGATGAAGTGAGCCGGAGCAGGTTGACGAGGAAGAGCTCCGTGACCACAGATGATGAAGTGAGCCGGAGCAGGTTGACGAGGAAGAGCTCCGTGACCACAGATGATGAAGTGAGCCGGAGCAGGTTGACGAGGAAGAGCTCCGTGACCACAGATGATGAAGTGAGCCGGAACAGGTTGACGAGGAAGAGCTCCATGACCACAGATGATGAAGTGAGCCGGAGCAGGTTGACGAGGAAGAGCTCCGTGACCACAGATGATGAAGTGAGCCGGAGCAGGATGACGAGGAAGAGCTCCGTGACCACAGATGATGAAGTGAGCCGGAGCAGGATGACGAGGAAGAGCTCCGTGACCATAGATGATGAAGTGAGCCGGAGCAGGATGACGAGGAAGAGCTCCGTGACCACAGATGATGAAGTGAGCCGGAGCAGGATGACGAGGAAGAGCTCCGTGACCACAGATGATGAAGTGAGCCGGAGCAGGATGACGAGGAAGAGCTCCGTGACCACAGATGATGAAGAGGATGGAGAACAAAAAAGGAAGCAAGAAAACAAAATCCTTGTCTCCAGTCTTTGGGCGCCGAGCTTTGACGAGCACAATGCTGGGGGGAAGGGCGCGGGATTTGGTGCGCCCCTGCATCACAGAGTATAGAATTTCTTTCTCTTTTTCTTTTCAGTTAACACGGGTAGGGAGGACACTGTAGTTGACAGTGATGGATTAAATGTATGGGAACAAAAATATGACATTAAAGTATTGTATTATAGTAGGGGTTATATATACATATATATATATTAATAATCCTGAACGTCAAGAACTTTTCACTATGAGGGGATTTTTTAAAATCGAGTATTTGGTGTATCCGGTGTACAAAATACCAAACCATTGATAAGCTATATATTTCAGAAAATATAATTCTTTCTGTGCTCACATTACTTCTGCGGAATTCAATTTGTATGTGCACACGGTTGTTGGAAATAATATTTGTACGAAGCTGGTACCGACTCATTTTGTAGGTCTGTCTGGTGCAATTTTTGTACGCATTATTTCTCACAAGCTTAATCTCGATCAAGTCGCAATTTTGCACAATTATTTCTTGTGCCTGACAAAACAACAATCAATTTAAAAACAAAACAAAAAAACAATTAGCACATTAATTATTGGTAATTAATTATTTTGTTTGTATCTAACAAGGACAACAAACTATACTTGACAGATGTGGTGGTGTAAGTAGAATTAGTCTCTTTATTTTCTGTAGAGAATTAGGTCGTCGCTTAAAACTTTAAACTAGCAATAGATAGCTATGAAACCATCTATTTTTATAAAAACTTCGCTAGCACAGTGTCTAGTGTGTTGACTTTAGGAACTTAGACCCTCGAATTTAAATTCCAGTCGTCACCTTCTCTCCCAACTGGTCCAGACAGGTGAAAATATTAGTGTGCATGAAATTGAAATAAGACAATGACAATCGGTAAAAATATTTTAAGCGCACAGATTTATAGCTGTTTGTCTAGATCTATTACAAATTTAATGTAATTACATGACTGATTCAAACTAATTGATACAATGAAATTTAATATAAGCTATTTTTTTTTTATTAAAGCATTTTAAAAAATGTGTCTTCTCATTATTATTTAGTTTTCAACTGTGAGCTTTCAATAAAACTCCTCAACATTGTTTAATGTTTAATATTTTAAAGTTAGCATCAGATAAAAATGAACTTATTCTAGGTTCCATTATACACAGCAGCATCCCGCCCCAAACAAACAAAATCTTCCTTTCCCTATAGTACGTTTCATATCTTTTACATCTAAATCTATTGTTTGGTTTACTACAGAAATTATTCGTTTCATTGTACATGCGTTATTATTTTTTTAAAGTGAGTATTTGGTTATAGAAGAGTTATCTTCCGTTACATCGAAATGACTCTCCTCTATAGTAATAGCGCCACGGGGTTATCTATTTTAAGCTGCCAACACGTTGTGAGTGACGCTTGCTTGAAAAGAAATGTCATGTGACTAAAGCCATGAGACACGTGACCAAGTCACACTCTCGTACATACATTTTGACAGCGGCAATTGAAGACTTCGTGTACAACCTTGTTACACCCCGACCTGTCCTAGAGACAAGGGAGAGCACTTGGAAAGTGAGGAAAAGGCATGATGTCATTTACCAAGTCCAGGAATGTCAAGCTACTCATAACACACACACACGATACTAACAAACTCACCTCCCTTCTCTCACACACACTCACACATTCTCTCTTCTCCGTGCTAGACCAACAAAAATACAAAAAAATATGAAATCGCATGTGTGTGGGTGTATTTTTCCGGAAATTCCTAGTCTCCCTCGTCGTGATGGTACCAGGCAAAGCAGAAAACATAATTATCTGAAGAAAGGGCGCGTGAGGCTGTGGGGGAGGGGGATTGCAAGCCTGGTGACGGAGTACTACCAACTATTGATTGATTGCTTGTGAAGAAGTTGTATGCCCAGGACACAAGGACACAACCACACAGAAGGTGCAGATAGAGCGACGACGCGTTAAATAAAAAGTTTCCCTATTTCTACACTTATATCAAAGACTGAAACATTAGAGAAGAACACCTGAAGGTAAGCAAATGTCCTGGAGCTTGGAGTTATACTTTGAAACAAATAAAACAAAACTGAAATGTAAAAAAAGGGGGCGGGGCTGAAGGAAAGTAACAAAGAGGCTAGGACTGGATCGATTTAAAACGACTCAATTATAAAATGTTTTCAGGCCCGATGACCATGTGTGTGTGTGTGTGTGTGTGTGTGTGTGTGTGTGTCAGTATGTGTGTGTGTGTGTGCATGAGTGCAAGTGTGTGCGTGTGTGATCGTCAGTGTATCCCCGACTTAGTTTTACATTTCAATGCCGATGAGATCGATGAGACCCAAAGATTAAGACGAGGAAATGGATGGGTCAAGTCTTAGCACTAGGTTAGATTGACTATGTGCTGTGGCGCTAGCGGCGGCAGTTCAAAACGTTGTGAGTGACACAAGTTGAATGTGGACTTCAGTGCTGACTAGAGTTGCAAGTCGTCAGGATTTGACCTACTTAATATCCAGACGTTGTGCTGTCACATAGTTCAATTTTAGATCGTGACACACACGCCAGACTGTGTCAATCTGCATAGAAGAAACACACAGAAATAATTCCTTAAAGATAGTGACACAATATCAATTAATTAAAAATAAAATTCTTTATTTTACTTCATAAAGCACAAAAAGGGCCGGATTCAATGAATTGTAGGCGGAGGGTCCTAGGGACTCCACAAGAAAGGGGCCTCAACAAAAGAGATAAAAATATATCCGAATTTCGACGGGTCTGAAACTTGTTTTTTTTTTAATCCAACATTTCTTTTCGCATTTTTACGGCTGACAAACAAGTCGTGATTAAGAAGTGTACTCTTTAGCATGCTCGGAATTAGCAACTTCAAATCCGGATTTATGACAGTGCGTCTACCAAGGGCCTTAGCCTCTACAAACTCTAAAATAAAGATTTTTTTAAAAAACTAAAATATGCATATTAAGTATTTTTTTTTTAAAGAAAGTGAGATTAATTTACAAGAACTCTGTTTCTGTCTTCTAAATAGAGCTTGCTTTTAGATACAAGTATTTTCATTCACAACTGGATCTTTATTAAAGCCTTCCAAAATTCTACAAAAATCCTGCCCTGTGGCCTCAATATACTTAAATCCAGCTCTGCGTTTATATTTACCATAGATCTATTATATATAAAAGCGTATGAACAAAGGGAAAAATAAATATTGTAACGCCCCTAGAGCTAGGCTAGAAGATTCCAGAAAAATCTACAGATAATGATATAGCCTAACAATCGCTTGCCATCATTGGCTTGCTCCATTATAATGTCAACAAACAACTGAAAATGTTATTAGAGACAGGTGACGTCTGTTGTTAGATACATGACAGCTAGAAATTATTACTTTATTTAATGGGGGAAATGTCAAGGAGAGATATAGCAGGTGGTGTGTGACATGTTGTGATGCCCACTGAAGTGTAAGATCATCCTTCAGGTATTGATGTAGGCCATGTAGCTTTTAACAGGTCAATCCATCCAATTGTTAAGCAATGTGCCCAAATATCTTGAGTATCTGTATATCCTAATTAGTTATATAATTTTTGTATTAGATTTAATACACAGAATTAAGTCACTATAACTAAGGTCAATAAATTAGCCGCTCGCTTATGATGTAAACAGTCATTCAAGAAGTTGTAAGAACATCTCTTAATTTCATTTACTAAACGGCATTGAGGCTTTTAGTTACTTTTACTAGTTCAATTGATTCGTACACCTGATACTTTTAGAAAGAGCCACTTTAAACTTAAATGTCTTTATTGTGACTTGTAGAATTTCTAGGAGTTAGATCTTTACAATTCCTTCTGTCTATCAACTAAAGATTTCAACTATGGCAGCTTTGAGATTGCGCAAGTCGTAAAGATTCTCTAATGCCGTAGGCGAAGACTACATTGTGCTGTAATGACCTAGTTATTTGGTGTGCAACGTTCACCTGAAGTATTTGATTTGATAGTTCTCATACATGCAGAAAGATAAAAGATGAGATACACGGTACAGAAAGTTGCATATCTGAACATGGACAGATAATCCAAGTGTCGACATTTTCCTTTCTTACTACATTATAATCCATAAATAGCAACTGAATGTAGTTGGCGTTACTGTTTCAGCGAAAAGTTACTGTAGCAAAAAAAAACAAAAACAGAATAGATCAATATTTTGAGATTACTGTAGACCTACAAGCTCAGTAATGCACAACCTTTAAGACCTGAGAGGTCGCATAAATTGCAGACATACCTGTTGCTGGCCACATCACTAAAACAAAAAATCACTACATCCTATGGAACTCATCTTCTGAATGTTCCGTGGGATGAAACTTTAGAGGGGCAGTTAGCTTTGCGTAATGAGACGAGGCCAGCAGTAGGGGGTGGTTTGGGCATTAGTGCTTAAGATGATTTAGAAAATCTAGTGAAGCTTCATCCAGGTCTAGCCTGCGTCATAAGGTAATTAATTTTTGTAGTTGATGATCAAAAGAGAGACACCTGAAAAATTCTTGAGGCTTATAGAGACATACAAAGAAACAATGAAACACCAAGATAGATAGATAGATAGATAGATAGATAGATAGATAGATAGATAGATAGATAGATAGATAGATAGATAGATAGATAGATAGATAGATAGAAAGAAAGAAAGAAAGATAGATAGATAGATAGATAGATAGATAGATAGATAGAAAGATAGATAGAAAGAAAGATAGATAGATAGAGAGATCGAGAGATTGATGGATAGATTGATATATATATAGAGGAGAGAGAAAGAAAAAGAGAGAGAGAAAACGAAAGAGAAGTAATAAAGAGACTTAAAGAGACATGCAAAGAAACAACGAAAGAAAGAGACAGAAAGAGAAGAAAGAGAATGAGAGAGAGAACGAGAGAAATTGATAGAAAAGAAAACACTGAAGAAGAAAAAAGATAAAGAAAACAACGGACTATACACAACAGATGTTATTCTATACAAAACATAAGAGCCCTATTGCGAGGCCGAGGCGCCTGAACAAAGACATACAGAGAAAGTGAGAGACTAAGAAAAGAATTGTGACTATCTGAGATCCACTCCACAATGCCAAGAACGCTAAATTAAACTCCACTGTTTCCAACTGAATTAAAAAGGACGGCTTACAACAATCATCTCAATACGTGACTGTTGATCTTGGCATCTCCTGTGTTGAGGCTAGAAAGTTGCCTAATGGTTTTTTAAATAAGTTTGGAATCATAGAGTGAAAGCATAGAGTGAAAGTCATAGAGTCAAAGTCATAGAGTCAAAGTCATAGAGTCAAAGTCATAGAGTCAAAGTCATAGAGTCAAAGTCATAGAGTCAAAGTCATAGAGTCAAAGTCATAGAGTCAAAGTTTAATGCTTCCTGTTTCTTTCTTCTAAATAGAGCTTGCTTTTAGATACAAGTATTTTTATTCACAACTGGATCTTTATTAAAGCCTTCCAAAATTCTACAAAAATCCTGCCCTGTGGCCTCAATATACTTAAATCCAGCTCTGCGTTTATATTTACCATAGATCTATTATATATAAAAGCGTATGAACAAAGGGAAAAATAAATATTGTAACGCCCCTAGAGCTAGGCTAGAAGATTCCAGAAAGATCTTATTTCAATTATTTTGCGATTCAAAAGAAAGAGCTATACCAATTAGATTTCTGCAGTGCTTAAAGGGCACAAATATTACATTAAAGATATAGCTTATCAAGACTCCCTTTATGTTGTACACCGGATACACCAAAAAGATAGTTATTTATAGTTTCTCGCATGCATGAAAATCTCCTGTAAGAGAAACAAAAAATAGAGGCGGGGGGGGGGGTGAAGTGAAAGTCAAGAAAGCATAAAAATAAAAAGATTGATGACATCATTGATCATATGTTGTGAAATGTTGCCTCTGGTCTTTGTACTTAGTCTCAAGAAGTGTACCGAATAAACTCAAGTAACATTAGAGTCAATCACTAGACATATCACACCGATACACATAGCTTTCTAGTTCATAATTATTCTTCTAGGGGGGGGGGCGGAGGGTGAGTGGCGCCTGGCTTCCGAACCAATGGGTCCTTAGTTCGAAATTAAGTGGAGACTGAAGTTTTTAATTTAGGTACTTTAATGGCTGCCTGGAGTAAGTAAAGCCGTAGGTCGTTGTGCTGACCACATGACCACTCTCTTTAACCGTCGGCCACAGAAACAGATGACCTTTACATCATCTGCACTACAGGTCTGAAAGGAGGTGCTTAGTACTCTACCCAGTCTCCTGCCTCAACTTTTAGTGTTTTTTTTTTGTTGTTGTTTATTTTCAAGAGTAAATTGGTAAACAGAGAAACAATTTGTTTTGATGTTGTGCTTTGTTTCCGACATGCCTTCAGGATCTGAGTCTAAACCTCCTGAAGTACGGCAAGTGGTGGAAGTCTAAACCTCCTGAAGAACGGCAAGTGGTGGAAGTCTAAATCTCCTGAAGAACGGCAAGTGGTGGAAGTCTAAATCTCCTGAAGAACGGCAAGTGGTGGAAGTCTAAATCTCCTGAAGAACGGCAAGTGGTGGAAGTCTAAATCTCCTGAAGAACGGCAAGTGGTGGAAGTCTAAATCTCATGAAGAACGGCAAGTGGTGGAAGTCTAAATCTCCTGAAGAACGGCAAGTGGTGGAAGTCTAAATCTCCTGAAGAACGGCAAGTGGTGGAAGTCTAAATCTCCTGAAGAACGGCAAGTGGTGGAAGTCTAAATCTCCTGAAGAACGGCAAGTGGTGGAAGTCTAAATCTCATGAAGAACGGCAAGTGGTGGAAGTCTAAATCTCCTGAAGAACGGCAAGTGGTGGAAGTCTAAATCTCCTGAAGAACGGCAAGTGGTGGAAGTCTAAATCTCCTGAAGAACGGCAAGTGGTGGAAGTCTAAACCTCCTGAAGAAAGGCAAGTGGTGGAAGTCTAAATCTCCTGAAGAACGGCAAGTGGTGGAAGTCTAAACCTCCTGAAGAACGGCAAGTGGTGGAAGTCTAAATCTCCTGAAGAACGGCAAGTAGTGGAAGTCTAAACCTCCTGAAGAACGGCAAGTGGTGGAAGTCTAAATCTCCTGAAGAACGGCAAGTGGTGGAAGTCTAAACCTCCTGAAGAACGGCAAGTGGTGGAAGTCTAAATCTCCTGAAGAAAGGCAAGTGGTGGAAGTATAAATCTCCTGAAGAACGGCATGTGGTGGAAGTCTAAATCTCCTGAAGAACGGCATGTGGTGGAAGTCTAAACCTCCTGAAGAAAGGCAAGTGGTGGAAGTGATGACGACGACCACGCAGCAATTGATGTTCAGAGTTTACAAGTATTGTGGCCATTTCTCGTCAACTACTTAACACACTAAGAGAACATTAAACATTTACAACTCTTTGTTAGTCTCTGAATAGTTCTTTACCTCACAACATCCTATTCATTACGAAAGTTTTCAGTAGAATAAACATTCTCTTACCTCCCTTGTTGTCGTAGTTATAGTGAATAAATAGTGTAGTGAAGTTGAAGAAAGAGGAGACAGCCAAAACGTGAGACAGAAAAGTCGTGTGTATTTGTCGTTAGTTTTATTTTATTTCAATGATCATTTCACTTCTATGTCTGCGTCTTCTTTATCTGAGTGCATTTATAAATAAAAAGGTATATTCAGTTTTTGTTTTATAAAGAAGCTTTTTCGGATTTATTTCAAATTCTACATTAAGAATGTAATACGCCTACATCGGTTTAGTTCTACTTGCTAAGTTCTACTTACTATTGGGAGCTACAAACCAACGACTTACATATTAACACATGGTGTCCGAAGTCGAGCTAAAGTAATGCATTGAGCTCGGTATCAATAGTGAAAGATCAACATAGGTATTAGAAGTGAACACATTTGTCTCACACTTGCTTCACAGAAATTGAATACTTTTCATTGCATGATACTATGTAGAAATTAAAAAAAAAGACTGTGATTCAACTCAAACATGTTGTCGAGGCAGAGGCTATAGTTATATCTCTCATTACTGATCTTAACATTACAACACATAAAGACATTAAATCACATTAAAAGGTTTTCTAAGTTATTCGAAATATCATTTAAATCTGGATGACATCTCATTTTTTTACATCTTCGATTAAACGAGGCGTCGTTTTTTTAAAAATATTTTTTAAAGACTACTTTATATAAAGAAAACAGTCATCCAATTAAAACACACACACATATGTATTGATCTAAATATCTCTTTATGTGTATGAATGTATATCTATGTAATACATTCTTTGTTTTACTGAAAATATTGGTACATAAGACATGCTTTTGTATATTACTACTTTAAAAGGAAAGAGTACTGTGTGGGCTAAAATCGAGTGGTCATCTCTTGAAGCCTCACAAAAAAAAATGTCTTGGCCAGAGGTCAGCTTCATTGACAAGAAACCATATCAAGTCGCAGGACTGGAGCCGTGTGCGAATATAATTTCATTACTCTGACGTTGACGCATGAGCCATGAGTTCTGTATGAGCCATGATTCTAACGTGACCCGAAATAAAGTTAAAAAAAATCTATATAGGTAAGTGCAGATTTCTGACTTAACTTTCTCAATAATACGTTTATATTTTGTTTTTAACTTTAAAAATTTAAACTAAAAAAAAATAAAAAAGATATATTTATAACTAGCCTGACATTACCCGCAGCCTGCGGGTGTAAGTTTGTGTTTACTAATCTAGTGGATTGGATTTAGATGTATGTTAAAGTTAGCTAATGATCCTTTCAAAGTTTTTTCTCCCTCGCTACGAAAATAAAATTAGTTTTGCGAAAATGGGTTTACCCGAAGCCGATACATTCATATCTACTAAAAACGAAAAGAGCGATAGCTTTGTTAAATGATTGGGATTATAAAGTGAACAATTAAACGAAATAATTTTTAGCACGCGATTCATGAATGAATATAGATCTAGGCCTATCTCAACTCGGCTTCGCAGCTTTCGTAAACGAATGTAGTCTCTTAAAAATGCTTAAGAAAAACAATCTGAATATTTATTTGATCAAAATATGAAATGAATGGACTATAATTAGTATGTTCATGTGTTAAAGTATAAAACTATCTGTGCGAAGAGAAGTTTCATCATCTTAGAGTTGAATAAGAGTTTTAGATCTAGGGATGGGATTATAATGTAAACAATTAAACGAATTAATTTTTAGTAGGCGATTCATTACGGTATTGTCTAATGAAAGAATGTTCGTCAGGAAATCTGTAGTCACAGATATCAGGAACTAATTTATGTAAAAAATGCTTTTGAAACACAAAATTGAAGGTTAATTTTATTATATAATGAAATCAATGTAACTTCCTTTGTATTTTCATGTGTCAAAGTAAAAAACTATCTGCGCAAAGTGTATTTCTTAAAATTAGATCTAGGTTTAAATCCTTTCGATTTTTTCTCATGTCAACATTGTAGACATGGCCTAGATCCATAAAATACTATAGCTGTAATAGAGTCGGACTCTATTTTTTTTTAGGGTCTTAAGTTTGTTTTAGTGCTACAATACATACACTACGGTCTAAGTTGGTACCCAAGAAACATTCCTGCCAAGTTTTATCAAGATTGGTCAAGCTTTTTTGATGTCTATAAGTCACATACATACATACATACATACGCCTTGCTTTCTACTTTATAGTATAGATGTAGAAATATTGAAATAGTTTAATGTCAGTCTATAATTAAGTAGTTTATACTTATAAGTTTGTATGTGCATCCCCCTACATCCCCCACCCATCTTTTTCTCAAACGCTTTCTAAATGTATCATAATAAGATAGGCTTCTAACCATCTTCCATCACCAATAGAAACACTAAGATTGCAATATAACCAAATCGTGAAAAAACCGAAGGGACGGTGACTGTTTTCGCAAACATCTTCGTGGTCCTGAATATACCAAAGAAGATTTGTGTTTCATATCAGAGGGCAGCTGGCATGTCATATTAGAGGGCAGTGCTGGTCAAGAGCTGGCATGTCATGTCAGAGGGCAGTGCTGGTCAAGAACTGGCATGTCAGGTCAGAGGGCAGTACTGGTCTAAAGCTGGTATTTCATTAGAAATGTCCTTATTAGATATGTGTAACGTTATTACACTTGTTTCTCTATAGAGAATCTTAATCCTTGCAGTGCCATAGAATGACAATTATTTCATTTTAAAAAATAGCAATTAGGTATCAGCATTGTGAGTTGGAAGGTCAAGGAAGAGTGTACTTTTTAACGTGGCAACGCAGACATAGTTGTGACCAACATATTGTGTTTAATCTAACGTAGACAAAGCATTGTCCTCCGTAGGTCTAATTATAAAGCCGTCACCAGACATCAAATTTAAATCTTTGAAAATCATATTCAAAAATTGTCAAGTTTTATCAAAAAACTGTTTAGAACATTTCAGCAGTTTTTCTACAAAAAATGAAATAATATATCGATATACTTTAATAAAAAAGTTATTTATAGCTAGCATTTTGGTGTTTTTGGTCTTGAGTGTTACAGAATTGTTGATAAACAATGTTTTTTTTGTTTTATTGATAATTTTTTTGCACTTTTTAGCAATTCAATTATCAAATTATTAGCCCGAAAGCAAGAAAATCTTTTTGTTGGTTAATGATAAGTGTATGGTCATATTTGTAAAGTTGTGTTCAATATCAGTCAGAATGTTATAAAGTTATTAACACCTGTGTTTTAGAACATTTAAAAATGTTGAGGTTTTCTTTTTACATTTTATTATCGTAACTTGTTATATTCCGTCAGTTGTATCGATACAAAAATAAGTTCTTCACTTACACTATTTGCAACAAAATTACCACTTTGAGTTAGTAGCACTACTAGGTGACTAGAGTACATATTATAATGTAATTTGAGCGACCCCATCTTTTTATACCTCTCACTTTTTGAAGTCAGCATTCTTTGCATACTTCTTTATTTCTTGTTGTTTCACTCAAGTACTAATTTTAATTTTTACATTTTTTCCTCTTAGTGTTGGTCTTATTTATTTTTTATATTAATTATTTTCTGTTGAGCTTTGAGGCGCCAATAAAAACATCTAGGCGGGACAAGTGTAACATGTGTGACAAGTGTGACATGTTTGACAAGTGTCCGAGCCATGTTAATAAGTGGACATCCTGGTCGTTACACTTGCTCGGCATTGAATTATATGTCCATGCTCTGTCCGGAAAACTGTCATACAATAAGTAGGCTATTCAATAATTTTGACTCTAGACATATGTACTCCTACAAGGCATTCTGTATGTTGATCGAATAGAAGGCAAGAGAACCGCTGGTCGCCCACTTTTAAGGTATTCTGATGTATGCAAACGCGACATGAAGCTCTGTAAAAATCGACACTATTAATTGGGAAAAAGACACTGGATAGACCCACACCGATCGCAAGCATAAAGGAAAGTCCTCGATCTCAAATAGCATACACACCAGAAGAAGATTAGAAGGATGAAATTGCTACAGCGCCTGGTGATTACAAATGCCCAACCTGTGACCGCAGCTGTGTATCGAGTATTGGCCTCTTTAGTCACGAGACTGCAAACGGAAAATGTCGTGTCTTCAGACGTAAAATGCCAGACAGATAGGAAAGCATATTTATCGGTGTTGTAATATGTAGTTATATCTTTATTTGATTGTTGCGAACTCTCTGCCCGTCTAGACACCCTAAATGCCAGACAGATAGGAAAGCATATTTATTGGTATTATGATAGGTAGTTATATCTTTATTTGATAGTCGCGAACTCTCTGCCCGTCTAGACACCCTAAATGCCAGACAGATAGGAAAGCATATTTATCGGTGTTGTAATATGTAGTTATATCTTTATTTGATTGTCGCGAACTCTCTCTTCCCCCTCTAGACACCCTTAAATTGTTAATTTCCTTTCTTTCTCTCTCTTTCTCTTTCTATCATTACTGTCTTCCTTATTTCTCCTTCTTTCTTTCTTGTAATTCTTTCATCATTCTTTCTCCCCTCGTATCTCCTCTGTAACCCCACCCCACTATCCCTTATTATTGTTTGTCTCTTCTGTTTCTGTTTCTTACTTTCTCTCCTTCGGTTGCTAGCGTGTCTGGAGTCTTCATTTCAATCGACTTGATAGATGTCCAGACAAGTTCACTGATCTGGTCAAGGGGGTGAAAAAAGATGTTTCCTTCTTGCTCATTCAACTTGAAACACGTGTTAAATTTCATTTGGATGGACCACGGTCAGTTGGGCAGACTGACACTCAGGACATGATAGAGGCAGTCAAGAGAACAACAGAGCTAGACCAAAATATGGTATGTTTAGAAATGTGAGGTTACGTATTAAGGGCTTTAAGCAAAATACCAACGAAAGGTATAAATCTTCAATTCGTATATATTCAGTTTCCTAAATGGGACTTTCCATTATATATTCATATTGTTATAACTTAAGGGAGGCAAGTCAACGATAAACATGTTTATTTACATGGGGACATCACAAATACATAAAACAACGACTGCCTTGAGCACAACATCTTCATCAGCTCAAGACTTGGGCGAAACTTCGTTATCTCTTTCTCATGTAACATCCTTCTCAGTCTAGACTCTATTGGTGTGCACCTTCAGCACTAGCTTAAATGATATTGTGAGCTTGTGCTTGTGCATGGTTAGAACAATATATACAACGTTTTGAATACGTCACTGGTAGTTACATCATTATTATATAAAGACGTACAAATTACATTCAGAATTTGGTCAGAAGATTCTCTTTAGCGGCTCCCGAAAGGACGAAAAGACGCTATTAGTTTAATGTAGCCTGTCTGTCCGTCTTTCCGTCCGTCCCGTTTAGATCTCAGAAACTAGAAGAGAAAATGAAAATCTGACATCATGATATTTTAGATCATTTATAGCTATGATGTAACGGCTATTTTTTTCTTTTCTGAAAGCGAAAAATCTATTTTTTTAATTCAATTATGCAAGCAGTTTTTTTCATAAGTAATACATAATTTTTACAAATATTAACAATTAATATTAACAAACACTGGAGGCTTTATATTAAGGGAAATAGCCAATCATCAAATTTTCAACACATTTAATGCAAATGGTTTTAGATTTATTTTATATAAAAAATATTACTTTTGCAATTGTATTACTAAGTTATGTAAGTTCTGTCATACTAAATACTTAATTTATAAAAAAAATATGTTAGCTTGATTTTTTAAGAGAAAAAAATGTATTTAATATGCAAAAAAGTTGGACATAATTTAAAACAACAATTAATAAGTAGTTTTTCATATTATCGAGTGAACTCTTGTATCGACACAGTAAGCTGAACAATATGGCACACAAAACAAAACGAATTTTACGGAAGTGTTTTTATCTTGAGGCTTTGAATAAGAGATTGAACCTTTACAAAACAATTAGATCAATTAGATACTCAATATAATACATCAGTTAGACCTGGTTCAGTTCTAACTTCCCATTCACTTTCACCTATCCCTTGGTCTGCTGGACCTTTGAGGCACCACACAAGATCTGTCAACCTTCTTTCTCCATTCTTCTCTGTCATTTGATTTTCAAAGAATTTCATTTTGATATTCTTTCTGAAAATATTAAAACCTGCCTTTTTATCTACCTGGGTAGACCACTTCTGATAGAATTTAATATCAATATTCTTCCGAAAATATTGAAACCTGCTTTTTTTCCTGCCTGGGTGAAACACTTTGGGGGCCGATTTTGTAACTTTGTTATTTTTAGCTAGAGTTTGTAAAAAAAAAAAAAAAAAAAAAAGAAAAAAAAGATGATATCTAATTTTAAGATTCTGGTACAGGCTTAAAGAAAAAGGGGATGTTGATGAAAAAAAAAACCCACCTACATATAGATATTATTCTAATGCTATAATTATAATAGATTGAAATGCCACCAGTACCGTTGTTTCCAGCTGGGATTTCATTCTCGACCGCATTATTCATAGAAATCCTTCTGTTTTTTGTTTTTTTTTTATGTATCAGATAATAAGCGGGAATATCCGATGATAAAAGGTTTCATCCCCCACGGGTTCAAAGATAACCTCCCTTCGGCTAAGTATCTTAGTGATTACAATACGAACCCGGTGTCCATTGTTAAACTAAACTCCTGAGAAGTAATGTAATTGGGGCGATATACTAAACTCTCATTAGAGCGAAGTAAGGCTCAGGATCATTTTCTTAATATGGAGAGAGAAGTGGCTTTCTTAGAAAAAAATCTTACTAACTTTGGGATGAACGAAAGAAGGATTGAGTCCTTCCTGATTGCTTGGAAATGTTTTTCCCGCTATATCTGAAGCAAGCGTGTTTTATAAGTGCTATAGACAGGGGTCGCTAAATAACTTAAACTGACTATGTTGATAGTTACTAAGAACCACCATATCCTTTCAAGACGTTCTCACTGTATAGAGGGGTATTCAGTTCAGCAAAGGCGACCTTAATGGGGTGGCGAGTGTGGCGACCACCCAGGAACCGAGCCTTTTGGAGGACCCGCGCTAGAGAGAATATTTTGTCTCCATCAGCCCGTGGTACAAATATTCGTTGTCCCTACCCAACTGTAATGAAACTCGCCCAAGCCCCAGCGCACTGCTAAGGCCACTTCTGAGCTCTACTGCAAGAACTATATCTAATAAAAATGCCTGTTCAGTGCTTTCTGGACGTATCTATGTTGTAGACATGTGGCTGAAAAGAGCATCTGATTCTGCCTTTAGGTTCTCAGCAAAGAAAACTCAGTCTGTGTTCTTTGGATTTGAACTCTAGCCTAATTAATTAGGTTGCTAAGCCACTCACCCACGCATCGCTTTTACTAGTGACTTTCTCATTGTATGTACTGAAATGACAGTTTTCCAATTAAAAGCAGTAAAATGACTTTAAAACATGCATATATTGTAGAGTATAAGAATTTTATTGTAGTTAAGGTCTAAACACTAAAGAATAAGTCGACTAAGTTAATATACATAATTATATCGTTTTAAAGTGCATACGATTTTTAAAAACAAAATCAAAGATTGCATTTGTTGTTGTTGCAATGTTGACCTTAATAAATATAATCTTAAAACGTACTGAAAATAAAGTAGGTCTATTCTACTTCAATCCACTGGGATTGGTGGGGCTAGTCTTCAACATTGACTTGTGTAACGTTTCCAGAGCCGTGTAGGCATCTCAGAGACAAGGGCAAGCCGGAAACGTTCATCTCGTTACAGGGCAAAGAGGATTGTGGTTGTCGACATTGTTAGACAATTAAGGCTTTGGGGGGGGGGGGGGGGGCTGGGGAGTTGGGGGAGCATCATCCTGTCAGGCCATAGCACCACAACCGCCCCTCATTTCCAATACAACCCACAAGCTCCATCTTTTCACTTCCAACCAACACAAGGGACTGCGCAGGTCAGGAAATGGAAATAACGAAAGATTAGCACGAGCTTTAACGTGACAACTGCAAGCAAAGAGAAGAAGATGCGCGTGGGACGACGTAGAAACACTTTGCAGTCGCTGGATGTTTAGCAATTCCAGAGTTGGCTCCGAGAGACACTTTTTGCACAGTTTAGACACACAAGTAGTTTCAACATCTTGCTTGTATTTGAGTTTTATTTTGTTTTTAAATGTATTTCCTTATTTGCTTTTAAACATAATTAATTTATTACTAGGTATTTACTACTGGGTAGGTACTTAAATAATTGGTGTAATTAAAGAATATATATTTATGTTTTATTTGGAACAAACAATAATTGTGCAGAGATTTAACAAGAAAATCTTGCCCAAACAAAAGCTAGTGAGATAACACCTGGTCTAGGGTTGCTGCCTGTTCGAGCGGTACGCGCGCTGGGCTGTCGTTCAGTTGTCTTGATGGTCCTGGATTAGGTCCCATCCCCTGTCGACCTACGGCTGGTTTGGACTAGGAAGTAGATTATTTCCAACTCTGAAGGGACTTTCAAAACATTTCAGACATTGTACACAACGTTGATGGAGACCCAGCAGAGCAATAGCAAGGATTTGGGAATGGAAAACGTCCAGATGGTACGAGAGTTGGGACTATTGTAGCACGAGGCGGGAAGTCTAGAAGTATTTAAAGCGCCCAAACAGGAAGGACTTATGTTGGAAATTAGACAGAAAGGATCAAACAATTTGGACATTTTTTAAGGGCCACTGTCTTTCATTGCTACCTACAAGACTAGACAGTTGAACATATCCTCAAGACTGCTACCTAGAAGACCAGACAGTTAACCATATCCCCAACACTGCTACCTATAAGACCAGATAGTTAACATATCCTCACCACTGCTTCCTAGAAGACTAGTCAGTTGAGCATATCCTCAACGAGTGCAGGATTGTCAGAAACGATATCAAATGTACGATTTGTCTTGCAATGTAAGCGAGAGAACTAGTGCATGCGGGCGTCTTGCCCAGTACAGCATAGCCTGCAGACCACTGCCGGACAATTATGTCATCATGAGCTTGAGTGTATGGAGTCTTACTACTGCAGGCACATGTGTGGCCCAAAGCAAACAATGACACTGTTCCACCGTTTTAAAAAAGTGTGACGTCAAAACAAGCTATGACGTTACATCGACGTGGCTGGAGGATACAAATATGTAATAGGTTTACTTCTTTAACGAGAGACTGAGTTAAATATTAATCATATGTTGAATTGATGTACTATTGAAGCGTCAGTACACTATGTGGCATTGTCACGTGACCATCTTGTTTCCCTACATTATTTCTGATTGTCATTTAAAAAGTTCTACAACACTATAAAAAATGATGTTTTTTTTTTGTCTGGTGTTTGTTGAATTTGTCTGGAGTTTGGTTGTTTGTCTGGTGTTTGTTGGGTTTGTCTTGTGTTTGTTTGGTTTGTCTGGTGTTGAGTTTGTCTGGTTTTGCGTTTGTCTGGTGCTGGGTTTGTCTGGTGTTGGGTTTGTATTGTGTTTATTTAGTTTCTATGTTTAAGGATTTCTCCGCTGCTGTTAGTTTGTCTCGTGGTTGTTTGGTTTATCTGGTGTTTGTTGGGTTTGTCTGGAGTTTGTTGGGTGTGTCTGTTGTTGGGTTTGACCTTCCAATCAATCTTTTCAGTGTAATAGCTTTGAAAAAAAAAATCTTAACTGCCCAAACCATCCGAGCCTAGCTTTAGTAATGGACGCCAGCAATTGTTTATTCATGTTTGGATTGAAAAAAACAAATGTGAGAGTCAAAAATCAAGTTTCTTTTTTAAACCAATAAAAAACACGGTCTTTTAGAGATCGATGATTCCAGATAGAGTTTGTTGCAAGCATCAATCTTGTGTGTATCCCTAAAGGATCCTCGTGGGAACCTAAAGAACTGAAGGAACATTGCGTCGATTAGCTAGAAATTTAATATTTGATCGGGTCCAGCAAGAAATTCAATCTCATGTGAGAGCGAGAAGCAAAAGGGGGTAGGGGGTGGTGAGGGAGAGAACTCGATAGAGTATGATTCGATATAATGTTTAAGGGAAGTAACAAGGATAAAGGTCTACTTATCTCCCGTGTGTGCCTGTATTATTAGATAAGTCTTACTGAAGTAAAGAGAGGCATCACGAAGGTGTACACTTTGTTGATTGGCTGGGTTAAGGATAGGGATGGATAGGGGCATGCGATCTGGCAAATAACTCTAATGGGCTGTAGAGGTGAGGAACAAAATAAGGTGATGAGTTACTAGAACATGCCCTTTATATCTTATCTTATATAATAAAGACGTTACTTCAAAAAAGAAGATGATTACGTCCTACGCATCATGCAGTTAGTCATGTATATTAACCAAATGACTTAAATTCTGACAAGTCACTGGTTTTCCTGGCTAGCTCTTTCAACCCATTCCATGCTCTAATAGCGCTAGGGAAGAAAGAGCATTCGTACAAATTTGTTCTAGCATATTAAACAAGGAATATGCCTTTCTCTTTGTGTCTTTCTGAGTATTTTATATAGTTTTGTTTTTGGATTTAAAGATTATGGTTCAGTGTTTTAGGTATAATTGCTACTTCCCTTGTAGGTCTTTAATCCTGAAGGCTTTCTAATTTTAGTGATTTTACTAAAGGTGTTAACTTTAGTGACTTAATCAAATTTGAACATTCGTTTGTTATGAATCTCACTGCTCTATTTTGTGTCTGTTCCAGTTTCTTTATATTTTCTTGAGTTGAGGGGTCCCACACGGTGGATGCATATTCTATTATTGGCCTAACCAAGGTTAAATAACATTTTAGTTTTATGTTCTTGTTTGATTTATAGAAATTTCTTTTAATAAACCCTAATGCTTTGTTGGATTTTTTGATAGTTTCATCAATAAGGGGATTCCATATAGAGAAATATGTAAAGGGATATATATCTTACAGTGTAACGAGCCCTAAACAATTAAAATATTTTTGGGAGATATAAAGAAAATATAATTTTTTCATCAACAGAAGAAAGAACTGTCATATTTATGTGTTCATGGCTCGCTTTAAACATAAATAAGGGTAGATAAAGGAATAGGCCGGTCAGTTGCATGATTGCCTGGTCGTGTGGTTTGCGTCCTGATTGTCCCTGGTCCGAACCCTGACCGCAGACATCCCCCACGTGGTCCTGCGGGAGGTATATTAGTGAGTGATGGTGTAAAAGAATATAATGTAATGATGAGTGATGGTGTATAAGAATATAATGGTGAATGTTATTGTAAGCCCACCAACTTAAGTATGAAAGAAATAAAATCAGTACATTTAGAAAACTGCATGAACTACCTCACGCTAGTAGCTAGTAAATAGCAACTGTGTCTTTGCATTCAATTCAGTTTCAACTTCAAAAAAATAATTGTATTACGGCACTCATTGCTTACGCCTACACGATTTCTTCAAAGATCTCAACTTGATTTAATGCCAGGTCTTGCTACTGACATTCAAACATTGTTAACAAACTTTGATTGCACTTTTCTAAAGGGTTTGTAACAATAAGCAGGACAAAGTATCGAACGTTTCCATTTTTTCTTCCTCCTGGCTTTTTTTTCGTTTTAGCTAGAGTAGCAAGTAAGTAATTGAACCCATTTGGCGACTCAAAGTACTGAATCACATGGTTTTAATGCGTTATTTCTTGACATCCAGTAGCATTCTAATTGTAAGACATAATATTTAAAAAAAAAACAATCAATCGTAGGACCTAGGCATCTGCTTAGTTTGCTTATGCCTGAGTCCGGCACTGCTACTATAACAATTGGTATCGAATTGATCCCCATTGATAAAATTTCCAAAAATATTTCATTCTACATCTAATATTGATGTCACCTTATCTCTGATATTAAGATAATCTCTGTTCTAAATGTCTATTCATCTAAGATGTAAGTACTATACTTATAATATAAATGTCACACTACATCTCGATCTACCTCTTCAAGTGAACTCTTTCTATTCTGTCACGTGGCTATTTATCTCACTCTTTATCTAATGTCGAAGTCTCTCTAGATCTGATGTTATGGCCCTCTAGACTCTAATTATAAATCCTTCATAACTTACTAGCTAAGAGCCAACCATTGCAATTAATTTAAATTTTCTTAGAAAAAATATGTGTTGGGTTTTTCTCTTTTTTTTTAATTTTTGAAACAAATACCGACACTTCATGTTTATGTATGTTGTTGTATGTGAACAGGAATGTCTCTCCAGACTAAGGCTCTCTGTATTCACATGAGCAAGTGCTGCTTGAGATGAACAAGAGATGCCCTACAAATAAACCGTTTAATTACAATCCAGCTAATGTCGTGTGTAAGTGTGCTTGGAATGACAGAAAAGAAGAAAGGAAATGAAGTAAAAAGAAATTTGTAGTATTAGTTGTAGCATTAGTTGTAGCATTAGTTGTAGCAATAGTTGTAGCAATAGTTGTAGCAATAGTTGTAGCATTAGTTGTAGAAATAGTTGTAGCAATAGTTGTAGCAATAGTTGTAGCAATAGTTGTAGCAATAGTTGCAGCATTAGTTGTAGCATTAGTTGTAACATTAGTTATAACAATAGTTGTAGCATTAGTTGAAACATTAGCTGTAGCAATAGTTGAAACAATAGTTGTAGCATTAGTTGTAGCATTAGTTGTAGCAATAGTTGGAGCATTAGTTGTAGCAATAGTTGTATAGTTATAGCAATAATTGTATAGTTGTAGCATTAGTTGTAACAATAGTTGTAGCAATAGTTGTAGCATTAGTTGTAGCATTAGTTGTAGCATTAGTTGTAGCAATAGTTGTAGCATTAGTTGTAGCATTAGTTGTAGCATTAGTTGTAGCATTAGTTGTAGCATTAGTTGTAGCATTAGTTGTAGCAATAGTTGTAGCATTAGTTGTAGCATTAGTTGTAGCAATAGTTGTAGCAATAGTTGTAGCATTAGTTGTAGCATTAGTTGTAGCAATAGTTGTAGCATTAGTTGTAGCATTAGTTGTAGCATTAGTTGTAGCATTAGTTGTAGCAATAGTTGTAGCATTAGTTGTAGCATTAGTTGTAGCAATAGTTGTAGCATTAGTTGTAGCATTAGTTGTAGCATTAGTTGTAGCATTAGTTGTAGCATTAGTTGTAGCAATAGTTGTAGCATTAGTTGTAGCATTAGTTGTAGCATTAGTTGTAGCATTAGTTGTAGCATTAGTTGTAGCATTAGTTGTAGTATTAGTTGTAGCATTAGTTGTAGCATTAGTTGTAGCATTAGTTGTAGCATTAGTTGTAGCATTAGTTGTAGTATTAGTTGTAGCATTAGTTGTAGCATTAGTTGTAGCATTAGTTGTAGCATTAGTTGTAGCAATAGTTGTAGCAATAGTTGTAGCATTAGTTGTAGCATTAGTTGTAGCATTAGTTGTAGCATTAGTTGTAGTATTAGTTTGTTTACATATCGCAGAACCTTCTTCAAAATACAAATTTCAACTTGGCCATAATTTGTCTCATGACGTTGACGGATGGCGTCGAGCAGGGTTCCAACCAGTGGCGTAGCTACCAATGTGCGGGTGGTGCGGGCCGCACAGGGCACCAAATGGAGAGGGGCACCAAAATTCTCCCAGCGCGTATTAATTTCCCTGAGCTTTTCAGTAAAAACGACTAATTGTATGGACACGAACAAACATAAACTACTGTATTTTAAACATGAACTAACGATTTATAAACTAGTCATGTCGCTATTTTGTTTCATGTCCTTAACTATTTCTTCCATACAATGTAAGCTATAGAACAGTTTGAATCTAATTTACTAAATTTTTGTTTCGGACACAAGGTACATGTTGTTACTACACTGATCAATGCTCTGTAATATAAAGAAGAAGATAAGCCAATTTTTTTTTTACTTCATTGTTTAGTCCACTGGTTTAATCTAGATATTGAGTTTACAAATATATTTCTAAACTCTAGCTCTAAACAATTGTCTTAGTTTATTCATTTCTTTATGATTCTTTATAGTTTAATTTTGGAAATAATTCTATTGTAATGTCAATATTTTAAAATAAGCTAACCTTTGTTTTCTACGAGTTTTTTTTTTTTTTAACTAACTAGTTAATTGTAATACTGTAACGTGAACAAAATGATGAGCATTGCTCAAAAAGACTGACTAGTCTGACTGGCGCCTCAAAACCCTTTTAAGCTCAGACGGAGAAATCGGCATCTATGGTTCTGTCCGGTCTAGGTAGACTATAAAGGCCCAATACCCAGATCTATCGGGGTCCCTCATTACTGGTATACATCTGATGGGTAGGACTTTAGTGTAGCTGATGCCAAGTTTTGGAGTATGAAAGGTGTTAATCGCCTCTTGGTGGCTACCTCTTGCCCTATAAGGGACATGTTTATTTGGGGGGCCGACAATCTCCTCCACGGAGGGCAAGTACTAGTTCTTCTAATAGGAATTCTATCAGTGGAGAGCCCAGATGATTTTGACAAATTGGCCGCAATGTGGGGGAGCGATCGCATTTTTATGCGGTTCCTCTCTCTCCACTGTTGCACTAAGATTGTGGTGGGTAGCCTAGAGTCGCCCCTTTTGTAGCGCTCGTAGGCCATAAGTATCGCCCTCTCCCTCCTTAAATGTAAAGGGGCCACATTTGTTAAGATTTCAGCAGAGTTTCTTGGGCTTGTCCGAAAGGTGCCACAAAAGAACCTTAGTGCCTGTGATTGTACTCGGTCGAGTGATTCGAGGGCAGTTTTTCTAGCATATACTTGAACTGTATAGCTGTACTCAATTTGTGATCTGACTGCCCCTAAGTACAATGTGCGTAGCATGTAAGCTTTTGAACTCCACTTGTTGCTGGCCAGCTTTCTTAGTAACGCTAACTTCTCCGAGACTTTTCTTTCAACTTTCTGGACGTGCTGGAACATTGACAACTTTCTATCCCGAATTACCCTTAGATAATTTGGCGTGTTTTCACGTTGGAGTCGCAGCCCAACGAGTTGTAGCTCGAATGAAGCCTTAAGAATGTCGATCCCTAGGCTGAACAGGGACCAGGTCGTTTTGGCAACTTTTATCTGAATCTGTCATTTGTCGCAATACGAGGAGATGGTTTGGAGGTCTGCTTGTAATGCCGCCAGTATTTGGTAGGCTTTATTCCCAGTTGACCAGAGGACAATGTCATCCGCATCGAGACTATTTCAAGGCACATGATATCAGAGTCCACCGACTATAGGCGAGCTGTTATTGGGTATGAATTAACTGAAAAATTAAAAGCAACAAAGCAAGATAAGACGGTTATCATTGAATCCAGAAAAAAATGATGAGGCCGACATCCTGAAAAGAAGAAAATACTTCAATACCGCAGGGTCTAGAGACTAAAGGACAGCACACAAACATGTCTTTAGTACACTCCTCAAAAATTCATACTGAAGAGGCTGAACCATCAGACAGTGTAAACAATACAGAAAGCAGGATAATAAACTCTAGACTGAACGACATTGGAGATTGGCCTGATGTCATCACAGATAATATTCGCATACACCTTGTCACTCAATGATCTGAAACAGTTCAGCGTATGGACAGTCAATTCATAGAGGCGTATAGACATCAAGTATCAGCAAAAGGAAAGACTAGAAAGCTTTCAAAGGCTTGGTTTTTCCGGCAAATGTCAAACGGCGAGAAAGTTCTTAGAAAGTGGATGCGTTATTAGCTAAACAAAAATAATCCGTATTTTGCTTCCCCTGCATACTCTTCTGAACAAGATCAAGTACCAAATCTTAATTTAAATCCAAAGATGGATTCAATGAGTGGTGGAGGTTATCCCCGAAAATGGAAAAACATGAAACCAGCAGAGTTCACATTCAGTCATCGCTTGCTTGGAGGGAACTTCAAGTTTGCCTGAGAGTAGGAAACAATATTGACAAGGCCCAAGATTTGATTATACAAGAGACGAAAACCTGGAGAGTTAGTAAAATTACTATCAAAGTACGATAAACTCTTGAGGGAGCATGTGCTTCGAACTAAGCTTTGTTCCAGACCGAATACATACATGTCTCCACAAATACAAAATAAAATTATTACAAAATTGGGGGATCACGCTAAAAAACAAATCATACAGCAAGTAAAACAAGCCAAATATTTCTCTATTATTTTTCACAGTACACCTGACATCTCAAAGCTGTATCAAACTTCACAAATTTTACGGTATGTTGTCATGGATAATGACGGTGTGCAGGTTCGTGAGTCTTTTATTGACTTCATCGACACAAACAACATGCATAATGCTGCAATCGCTGAGATGATTCTAGAGAAACTGCGTTCGGATGGCTTAGACATAATGGACTGCAGGGGTCAAGGCTATGATAATGCTGCGGTCATGAAAGGTCAAAACTACGGTGTCCAAAATCGTATTCTAGAAGTCACTATTCACTATTGCCTGCTCAAACTCTGGAGACATTAACGAGCAGAGATGAAAATTTATTGACTACATCTGAAGCTGGTGGATTATTGGTTGCTATTCAGTCTTTTAATGTTCTCACCTATCTTGCATTTTGGGCTCCTGTGCTAACTGAAATTAATGATGCACAAGTCTACCTTCAGAATTAAGGATTGTCTATTCGAGACTGCTCAGTAAAACTAAAAACATTAGAGACATTTATAAGTAGTAATCGAGAGGACATCGCTGAAGCCAGCATTACCTTTGCCGAAAGCGTGTGTTCAGATCTGAGAATCAGTACAGAACCTCAAAAACGTATTGGCCATAAGAAAAAGATGCCTGGTGAGAAAAGTGATGACTCTGTACTTACACACAAAGAAGAGCTACAAAGGGAAATTTACTCTACCTTGGACAGGATTGTTCAAGAAATAATCACCCGATTCGAGCAACTTCATTATGTAGCAGATAGATATGAATTTTTGTCGCTTTCCCAGCTATTAAATCCTCAGGTCGAAATTAATCTCGATAGTACTCCTAGCGACATTGACAAAAACGAATTTCTGCTGGAGTGAAAGAGGCTTCAACGGTTTGTCACAGTTTCATTAGAAGCCTCCGAACTTCCATAACAAGGACCTGTTGATCTCTTGAATTTAAAAAAAAAAATATCAGCTGGATGATTCAGTCACAAATATCGTCATCATGATTCGCATATTTTTTACTGTTGCGGTGAACGTCGCTACATGCGAGAGAAGTTTTTCCAAATTTAAACTGATCAAGAATTATTTGCGATCAACGATACAAATTTACGACTCACTAATTTGGCCATTTTGTCCTTTGAACAAGAGCTGGTGGAAAAAATTGATTTCGATAAAATTATTGTTACTTTTGCCAGCAAGAAAGTGCGTAAAATTCATTTGTAGTATGTTTATGTAAAAGTGATTTTTTAAAATTAACAATATTTGATTAATGAATACATATTATTTTGAACAAAAAAGTAAGGTTTTGTAATGTTATTAATTAGTTGTTTTTTGTTTTTTTTGGGGGGAGGGGGCATCAAGATGAGGTACCGCACCAGGCATCATATACTCTAGCTACGCCACTGGTTCCAACCCTGGACTATTGAGATGACATTCCAGAGTGCATATCGTAAGGCCATGCAGACATTCATCCAGTTCTAGAGTATATTATAATACAATGCAAACAACGGACAAAGTTGCTTACAATGATATCAAGACAAAGGTTTGGGGCCATTCACTCTCTAGATTGAAAACAAATGATTTATCGCGTTTTAATTTTCAGCAAGGTTACCCTAGTCCAAGCTCAGATATTCGTGTCATATTCTTTAGAGGTATGCTTATAATGTCACATAGTCACGACATACTCAGGGAGGAGACCGAGCCCCCCCCCCTCCACTGCAGCCAAAAGACATTCAGTTCCGTCAATGACACTTGTATTGCAGACTCCTTGCGTGTCAGCTGATTTCTCTACGGTGAAAGTGAGGCTCGGCAAGACCATAAGGACGAATGTATTTTTGTCTGTTTTGATTTAGTATTTGATCTTGGCAGAATTGATACCGGACATAAAAATAGACTGGTTTATAATCCACTTGATGATCTTTAGACATGAACTTGTGCAATGCGGGTCAAATGGGCGGGGGCTAGACTATGAAGCACACGGTTTCAAGAAATCAAAAATAAATCAATACAATTCATAAGATTGGAGGAAACCATTACAATAGTTGTGTATGAAATCTTGTGTTCAGATATGTACAACCGAATTCGGGGAGGTAAACGTCTTGGTGTTTGCAGAAGTTAAATCTCATGACTCGATGTCCAATGTAAGATACTTGTACAGGGAAGGAACTATCAGAATTCCACTTTACGAACTAAGATATTTGAATCCTCTAGTGGAAATCATGAAAAGATTGAGCACACATTTTGTATACGCAACTTATTATAATTTCAAACAAACCCAACACTAGCTGACCACATTCGAATAACTTATTTCTTCACCATTTGTGACCTCAGTGCACTAGCGGATCCTGATCTTTGAAGTGGGAGGGTTCAAACCCAGCCCTAACGCCCAGTAAACCCCAACCCTATGCATAAACGCGCGCACAGCATATATATATATATTATAAACAAAATGTGAAAGTGCTCTGTTAGATAAATTATGTTTGTTATTGTTTTTGATTAATTGTTATTGCATTCTTTAATATTCAGGTATATTATTACCAATAAAGATACATGAAATAATATTATGAGACTACAGTAAACTCCATATTTCAATAGTAATAGACGGCAACGTAGTTGTGTATTCATTAGACGAATGTACATAATATATTCAAAATAAGGATTGCTAGGTTGTTCTTCTGGTTTGTGTGGCCAAATGGAAGGATTGGCTGGGTCCAAATCAGTGTCAGGGAAGTAGCATTAATACTGGTAAACATAGTGCTCTAAGATGATTAGCTGTAGTACATACGGTAATTGAACATGGTCACAGTAAGAGGCACCACTGGCTTAATGTCAGTGTCCAATTTAAATTACTTAATAAAATGTATTTTTTAAAAAATAAACTTTGTTTATTAAAAACGAATGTACATATAGTAGATTACCATTTGAGTTATGACTTTGAAAGTTGCATACATATTTGATATAGCATCACCTGCGACTTGACGATGAATCTTTTAGTCATAAAAAGAAATTAAATTTAGAAAACTAGCTCTAGATCTCAATGGTCTTTCTAGTGAATAGAATGAACAGCGATCATAATAAAGGTGCTTCAAAAAAGGTTGTCTTCTCCGTCCGTCTGTCCGTCCGTCACGTTTAAATCTCGTAAACTAGAAAACATAGCGAAAATCCGAAATCATAATATTTTAGTCCATTCAAAGTTCTGATACAACGGCTACCTTTTTTCTTTTCTGAATGAGAAAAATCTCATTTTTAAAATCACTTATTCAAGCAGGTTTTCATAAAAATACACCACTTTTACAACTATTCACTATTAATAGTAACAAACACTAGAGGCTCTTTACTAGGGAGATCACCAAATGACATATTGTTACACATTTAGATTTTAGATTTTTTGTAAAAAAAAAAATGTTTTTTTTTTACATTTGTATTGCTAAGTTAGTTAAGTAGTTCTGTTATACCAACTACTACATTTACATTTAAAAAAAGGTAAACCTTTAAATAGAAAAAAGGTATTTAGTATGCATAGAAGTTAAACATAATTTAAAACAACAATTAAAAAGTAGTTTTTCGTATTATTGCTTTAACCGTAGTGAGAATAACTAGACAGTAAAACACTGAAATAAAGGATTTTTTTTCTTCGGAAATTTTGTTCTTGAGGAATAAGAGATTGTCCCTTTACAAAACAATTAGAGCAATTATATATTCATTATAAGTCATTAGTTAGACCAGGTTCACATCTAACTTCACATTCACTTTCACCTATCCATATATCTAATGACATAACGACATGGTCAGTGTCAGGTGTAACATAATCGCTGGGGCACCACACAAGATCAGTCAACCTTCTTTCTCCATTCTTCTCTGTCATTTGTCTTTGATAGAATTTCATTCAGATGTTTTTTTCTGAAAATATTGAAATCTGCCTTTTTACCTGCCTGGGTGGACCACTTGGGGGGCCGATTTTGAGTTTTTGTCTCCACACAAACTGTCTTTGTAGCCTTGTTTTTTTTTATGGAAACGTACATTCACATTAGATACAGTAGGACTCGGATTGGGTTCAGTCACATTTAACTTACCGAAAACAGATCAACGTGGTATTCTGAACCCGCTCCTGCTACGCCAATTCATCAATCCTCTCTCCCCCCCCCCGTTTTATAGGTCTATAAGGTCAGAAAGTATACACAAACCTGTGTGTCTGTCATCAATTCTATTACAGGTTTAATTTGTTGTGTAAGTGGTGTGAACTCTGTCTCTTCTAGTTCTTTGCCACGTTTATTTAGTACGGGTAACCTAGAGAGCATTTGTTTGCATTAAGGTCCCCACTTATTACTCTCTAAGCACCTGGTAACTAGAGGCTTTTATAAATAAAGGAATAAAACATTATATACAAAGACTTCTGGATCTCCATTTCAAACTAAAAGTCAAGCTATCGTAGAAGATGAAGAAACTTCCAAAAATTGAATTCAATACCTAATGACATAACGACATGGTCAGTGTTAGGTGTAATTGAATATGTGGGTTATATCTGGGTTTGCTTACTCGCGTTCACTTTTCCGAATCTTCGCATCAGAAGACAATGCCTTGTACCATTAACAAGAATACATTGACATCTTCAATAGATGATCCACTATTTTATGTAATGAAAGAGAAAAACACTTACCGTTGAAAGAAAATCCAAGACAGCATTGCAAAGCAAGAGTCAGCACCAAGGTCAAGGCGATGTGAGCAGCGTACATAGAGCTTCGTCTGATGGGAGTGAACAGAGTTCGTGCTGACGACATGTTACACCTAGACCCGCAGTAGATATCGACCGTGTCTCAGCGTCATAGTGACGTCATAGCATGGTATGACGTAGCGACGATGTCATCAAGATGACACTAAACATGTAATGTACAAATCTCCTCACAAACCAGTGGGCTAAGTTTTTAATCCATATATTAAAATGCTACACTGTGGTTCTATCGGTACACAAAAACATCCAGGCCAGGTCTGTAGACTATGTCACGTTGACCATCTTGCCTTCCGTTGGATTGGACAATTTGGAAATCTAAAAATAAAACAAAAAATTGAATGAACGATAACACGTCAAGTACAAATGTATTACAACCCCATTGTCCCACTATTTGGCTTGAACCCAACACTTGAAATTGTAACCATGTGACTCGGCCGATTTCTGGCTTTGGCCGTTACAGGTATATCTTAGTCTTTGTCATTAGTGACACATTAGAGACCCCAAAGTGCACCAGAGATTTTTAAAATAAGACCAAAAAAAAGTTGTTGTTCTTTTTATCGCTGTTTCCCTTCAATCTTATTGACCTTTTCCTCAAGTTTAATTGAATAAAGATAAACAAATATTTAAAGAAAGTTAAAGTATACAATGAAATAAAAAAACAAACTTTTCTTGAATTATTTTCAAAAAGACACAGTTTTCAAGAAACCTGGTAGCTTGTTCCTTTTTTGTCCTCGACTTTCAAATGAGCTTTAAACATAAACTAAAAAAAATAATAATATTAACAAACACATTGCTAAACTGAAATCGATGTGCAGGCGGCGATGTAATTCCATTAACATTTGAGTAGATCTCGATACAGTCGATATGTCTAGAGCCAAACAAGAATGAAAAAAAAAATTACATTAGCAAACAATCCAATTGTCACTGCTAGTCAGTCAACCAACCAAATAACTGAACAATGCTCGTTGGTCTTAGAACTTTGGAATCATGACTAGACTTACTGGACCTTTTTTTCCCATGGAAGTTTAGTGGTTTCCGAAATTGAATGTTAAAAAAAAAAGCAACGCAATTGTACAAAACAAAGTCTAGCAGTCAATCAATAGCTTTATATAAATGTAGCTCTATCTATGAACCAGATGAACTCTGGAGAATCGAATAACAATTAGCTTGAACTGTGCCTTGACTATAGCAGGAGAACTAGCAAGCCAACCAAATCACTCAAGTGTTATCAAAGTAATTTGTTACTTTTAAGGATCATCGTAATTCTGGCTCTGACTTAAGTTCAAGTATTGATGTACAGCTTTCAACATTAGGTGGGTTTTTTTTCCCCTCTTATGTTCTGCTTTTTAAACTATAAATCAATGTGAAGGAAAGAGAGAAAAAAAAAGAAAAACAAAACGTATAGAAAGTTTTTACAGTTTTTAATAGCATTGAAAAAAAAATAGAGAGGCGACCTGAATACAAACTCCTTACTCATTATAAAATACTCATGTCTACTCAAGCCGACATTCTAACCACTCTGCCAGGGAGTTGCCTATAGAAGATTGTTTACTTTATGTATTTTTTGTTTCAAGCTTACTTTTAAGCAATGACCTATAAAGGGGTCATGTAGCAGTTAATTAGCCAAGTAGTCATATAGCACTAAGTTAACTAAGTAATTATTTAGGAGTAAATGAATCAAGTAGTCATGTTCCAGTGAGTCTATGTGATACTCCGTAGCCGTAAGATAACCACGTAGTTATGTAACATGTCTTACCATAAATCTTGATTTATTTATCTATTTATATGTAACAAAGTAATGTTAAAATATGAATTAAAATTAAGGGAGTTTATGTTTCGTGCACAAACTCATAGTGGATAATAATTAGTTTTACCATACACATTTTAAAAAGCTCTTTTTACAAATTGACATGTATTTTCCTTGCTCCACACATTGTACAGTTACATTTGAAGGAGCTACTGATGGTGTCATCAAGTTCGGTAGAAATAACCAGAAAGTAAAGGTGTTCCTTTAGACCAAACTCCTTGACCTTGGCGTGCCTCTCACAATAAAACGTTTCCAAAATATCAGCTCAGCAGTCCAAGCTTTGTGCCAAGATCAATACAAAAAATATTTGTTTTAGTTTTCTGCCCCATCATTATCCTGCTTCTCCCACAGCAACAGAACACACACACACACACACACACACACACACACACACATGCGCGCAGGCACTCTCTCTTACTCTCTCTCTCACACACACATAGACGAACTCTCTTTTTCTTCCACTCTCATTCTCATCAAAAGACTCATCGCTCAGTCTTCCCACCCCCACCCCCTTTTCACGTGTCCTAATCCTACAATCCCTACCTCGCCCCACCCTCTCCCTATCCGGCTCCATAATCACAAGTTAATTGATCGGATGAAAGAACGCAAAGGGCGCATGGCCCCAGCTCCGACTACAAGGGCCTCAGCCTGATATGATAGATGGGCTGCCCGGGTTTAACAGTGGTCATCAGCGACTCACGTTGACAAGGCAAAGGACCTATGTATCAATGTACTCGGGCAAAATCTAGGCGGGAATAAAAGTAGAATGGGAGGCGAGGGACTTGAAGTTGACAATACAAGATGAATTCAAGTCGTTACCAATGACCTGATACGAGATACCAACAAGAAGAAGAGATTTAAAAAAAAGGGAGGAAGAGCCCGAGAGACAGAGAGAAAGACAAAGAAACAAAGAGAAAAATTAAGAGTGAGACCTAGAAAGAGACAGAGAAAATAATTAAGAACGAAAAACTCAGAAATAAAAAGAGAAAGACAGAGAGAGAGAGTGAGACAGACAGAAAGACAGACAGACAGAGAGACAGACAGACAGAGAGACAGACAGAGAGAGAGAGTGAGAGAGAGACAGAGACAGAGAGACAGAGAGAGAGAGTGAGACAGACAGACAGAAAGACAGACAGACAGAGAGACAGACATAGAGAGAGAGTGAGAGAGAGACAGAGACAGAGAGACAGAGAGAGACAGTGAGAGAGAGAGGCAGAAAGAGAGAGACAGACAGTGAGACAGTGAGAGAGAGACAGAGAGAGAGAGAGAGAGAGAGTTAGACTTAGGGGACAGTTATCTGCACCTTGTTTGCATGTCGATTTTTAAGAACAGGTTTACATTTTTTAAAGCAATAAAATAGTTTTGAGAGCGATATAGATAAATGTGAGAGCGATATAGATAAATGTGAGGGCGATTTAAGAAAGTCTAAAGAATAACGAAATGAAAACAGTGAGATTGGAAGAAAGAAAAAGACAGGACAAGCAATGTCAAGAAAAACTTTATTGAAAGATCAATGCTGACACTAAATTAAAACAAACTATCCTGCACAACAAGCCATAAGAGCTTACAGATCTCATTTTACAGCGCTACAACAGATACACCAAAAAGCTATTCCTCCCAGCCAAAACTTGTCTATGACCTTAAACCTTTCACAGATGTATTAATTCCTTATTCTGTAAGGGAAAGGTCACAAGTCAAGAGGAGAAATAGTTCTTAGATCTCCATTTGTGAAAACACATGATTGAACAAGGTCAAACTAAAGTAAGGGCGCTGAGCACCCCACTCTCTCTACATCCATCCATGTTTGTTTATTGGACACACGTCTCTTGAGACTAGCTATCTCACACACACACATTTATTCGTGTAACAAAGAATTGAAACAACAAGTACAAAGATGATTAATTAATACATAATAATTGATTTGAGTTCTTCAGATAGTGACAGTGCAGTAAATACGTCAGTCAATATCTTGACCATCAATTCAACAGCTCCGTATGGTATACCATAATTTCATCTTTCAATGACCGCATCATTTATTGAATGAGCCTGTAACTGGGGCATGCAAGAATAATATTGTCTTTTCCTGCCCACACCCACATCTCATCCTCTGATAAAACAGAAATTCATTTCCTGCGACAAAGCCAGTCTCCGGTCATCTATTACTTTCATTAAAAGCCACTGCGATCCTGGAGCTTTCCTCGAGTGGACAGACGTGTTGTCTTTTCTTACCTTTAAAATCAAGAAGAACTAAGGCGTATTATTTAGAATGTATTGTCTTTAAGTCATTATGTTACATGAACTTACATCGCATCCGCACCAGTATCTGAACTCACAGCATCATCTATATCAGTACTAGTCAATGGACTACAATTAGTGGCACTTACAGATGCAGGGAGCAGTGAAAATTATTTATTGCAAGAAAGAACTGATGAATGCTATGAACATTCACGAATAAAATCGATATGGCCTAAACACATCTTTTTATGGCCTAGACACATCTTTTTATGGCCTAGACACATCTTTTTATGGCCTAGACACATCTTTTTATGGCCTAGACACATCTTTTTATGGCCTAGACACATCTTAATATGGCCTAGACACATCGTTATATGGCCTAGACACATCTTTATATGGCCTAGACACATCTTTATATGGCCTAGACTCATTTTTGGTCTAATGACAAAGAGACTAGTGTTGGAGAGAGCAGTAGGTCAGATACGATATCCCAGAACGAAATGACGCAATGAAGTAATTCAGATTTTTGGTGCAGCAGTCAAATAAATAGTAGTCAATGTTTCTCAAATCGTGGGTTGCCCACTCTATGGGTCTGGTCCAAAATTTTTACTTTTTCCAACTGTATCTCACTCTCCATTGATCTCAGACAGACAACCTGCTACACTACATTCAAGAAGAACATTAAGACTTATCTGTTAAAACTTTTTTTAGATTAGTTTGTTATTTTGGCTCTCGTGTTTTTGTTTGTAATGTTATCACAGCGCCTTGAACCTACATTTTGTTTGTTAACAGCGCTCTCTAAATTAAATTATTATTATTATTATCTCAAAAGCTAAAAAGGACAGACACTCAGAATACAGGATACAAAATACAGTGCAAGAGGAAAGTCAATGAAATAAAATATAAAATGATCAGGTGAAAATAACGTGACGGTAAGAAAGTTGGACGACTTATTAGTCTTCACACCTAACCAAAGATCGTCTACTACATCTCGCCGCGACACATTCTAAGTAAAAGCGAATGAAAGAAGAAAGGCTTACTACAACAAAATCAATCATTAGAAATTGTCCGCTAAGAATTAAAGAAGAAAACATTCTCTAATCGATTTTCGGCCTTGAAATGATTACAATTTGACGTGCAACTATGTCATAGCAAGGGAATTAACAAATGGTAAAATGATGTCTCTAACCTTAGAGTTCTCTTCCCCCCCCCCCACACGCACAAGCCAGATCTGTTGAATTTGTCCAGAAATATTAAGTTATTTTAAAATAGCGTGTCCAGTAACGAGCTTCTAAACATGTAGGAATAAAAGGTCTTATTGTAAGCATTTTTAAGCCAACGCTCGTCACTGTAAAGGTCAATTTGAGACTTGCAAGTAAAAGACTAAACATATACAGCTGATCTTTTCCAGAGACCAAAGGTAGTCGGTAGTTTGATGAGGCCAGCGCAAAGACTTTCCTTAACACCCCAAAATAAATGTCAGGTACACCATGCAATCTTTTCAGTGAGTGTTCTAACAGATCCTACATGCCAATGTAGGAAAGCTTTCAGCTTCGTAGAGTTTCAATACATTTAGATTCGAATCTAGTCCACAGTTCTTAATTTGAAGAAATTTACTCATCTGCGACAACGAAGATCTAGAGCTGTCTGGAGCTATACCACAACAAACGTTTAGTTGGACTAGCTGTCTGGAGCTATACCACAACAAAAGTTTAGTTGGACTAGCTGTCTGGAGCTACACCACAACAAAAGTTTAGTTGGACTAGCTGTCTAGAGCTATACCACAACAAAAGTTTAGTTGGACTAGCTGTCTATAGCTACACCACAACAAAAGTTTAGTTGGACTATCTGTCTGGAGCTACACCACAACAAAAGTTTAGTTGGACTAGCTGTCTGGAGCTACACCACAACAAAAGTTTAGTTGGTCTATCTGTCTGGAGCTACACCACAACAAAAGTTTAGTTGGACTAGCTGTCTAGAGCTACACCACAAGAAAAGTTTAGTTGGACTATCTGTCTGGAGCTACACCACAACAAAAGTTTAGTTGGTCTAGCTTTCTAGAGCTATACCACAACAAAAGTTTAGCTGGAATGTCTGTCTGGAGGTACACCACAACAAAAGTTTAGTTGGACTAGCTGTCTGGAGATACAACACCCCCTAGACCGTACTTCTCAATACAAATATTTGTTAAATCCACAACATTAATAGTGTAATAAATCTAGATACTATCTTCAGAAAAATCGAATCGACTCCCCTCTCACTCTTTCTCTCTCTTATATTCATTGCGTAACTCTATCAACTGATAAAAAAAGACAACAATAAAGATCGAATGATTTGTAGGGGGGAGCGGGCAGTGTGTGTTTAGCGTTGGGTTTATGTGATGGTCAGTGTCCAGTTAGATACACTCCAGACTCGTTGATTTTTGTCATCAATCTTCTAGGAGATCGGAAACATGTTCAAGAACTGGGTCAGCGCCAGAAGCTGATAAGTTTTCTCATGACTTACACGGTAGAACAGTAAAAAACAAAACAAAAAAAAAGAAATATGAGTCTTGCTTACCACAGTTAAATCTATGTGCCTAGATAGATCTTAAGCCTCTTCCTATTGAAATGTTACATATTCAGACATTTCGTTTTTTGGGGCAGACGCAGTAGAGCTTTTCAGTTACAATGACTGGCAGTTAACGTGGGTGTCATATAGCCAGCACAACGACAAACAGCCTTTACCTTTCCCAAACTAATGTCAGATACCCTTTAGTGCAGGGTGGATTCAGGAATGTCCTGAAAATTCTTAATCCCCTTCGGTCTCTCAAACATCTCTCAAACACGAAGCGAAAAACTGTATCAATTTGTCTTACAAGGTGATTTTCTAAAGTTAAAATAGAACAATACACGAACAACTTCATTAAGAATGAGGGATGTTATCGTAAAAAAGCATCTCTATTGTTATAACTTTCATTGTATGTAATTATCTCTCAAACTACCCTTTGGTGAAAGTAAGCCTCGTCTGTTCATTGTTTTCATATTGTAACCATTTCTTTCATTATTCTTTATTGTTCCTTCTACTGCCTGATACTGTACCTTGTATGAAAGTCTCTTTGAAAGCCATAGGGCTCTGGAAAATATCGATGAATCAGCAATATTATTGTTCAACAACCGCAAAGAGGACTTTAAGAAGAGTCGCTTTTAAACTAAGTGATTTATAATTGGCGATATCCCCTTGTGGCATTGATAGATAATTGTTTCATTAAAGAATTGTATTAATTCAAACAATTTTTATGCAACTATCACATGTCAATCTTAATCATTCAGTAGTAATAATTCAAACTCTATCAAAGGTTTGTGAAACCCTCAACATAAGAACAAGTTTTCTTAAAATGATATTTTGAGATATTATTGAAGAATTGACAACGGGTGAAAAAATAAAATAAAGCATCAAACTGATTCAAACAAACTAGCCAAATACAAAAACAAAATCTAATAAAATACTCAGAAAGACAAAAAGAGAAAGGCACATTCCTCGTCCCATAGGTGAGGACAATTTGTACTAATGTTCCTTCACTAGTGCTATTAGAGCATGGAATGGGCTGCCTGAGCCAGCCAAGAAAACCAGTGACTTAGCAGAATTTAAGTCATTGGTTAACATGCATGACTAGATGCATGACGCGTAGGACGTAATCATCTTCTTTTGTTTTTAAGTAACGTCTGTATTATATAAGATAAGCCACAAAAAATCATAGCAAAGAAGTTGACATGTGAAAATTACCTCTATGACCATATAATTTTCTATCAATGTTAATACCATTATGAGAACCAAAAAAAAAAAAGCAATGTATAACAGAGCTGTTTGTAATTACTCTTTCATGATATCAAAACTTGAAGCGACATCAACACAATCGACCATTTAATAATTCTGTCCACCTGCTGGCTAGCCTCCTAGGTGCTCATTGCGTATGACCCAATTAGATTGCGGAACTCGTTAAGGGCCTACAGGTTTGGCATTATGCTGGTTTAGTTAATCTAATGGACAGGGCAGGGTCCCCAGTCTAGCGCTGGACGTTCATTTTGTGACCTTCAGGTGCCGCAGATGCGTTCTATTGACCGCCTCCGGAGGCTTAGGCCATAACAGAAGTGGTGCTTCTCTTCCAAATAAGCTGACCGTTGGTCACTAAGCCCGTAGTGATCTTTTTTTTTTAACATGAGAAGTCCATGATGAACAAAAAAAAAGAAGGGTTGCAGCAAGGGGGAAGAGAGAGAGAGAGAGAGAGAGAGGAAGAGAGGGTGTGTGCGTGAGAGAGAGGAAGAGAGGGTGTGTGCGTGAGAGAGAGGAAGAGAGGGTGTGTGCGTGAGAGAGAGGAAGAGAGGGTGTGTGCGTGAGAGAGAGGAAGAGAGGGTGTGTGCGTGAGAGAGAGAGAGAGATGAAGAGAAAGAGAGGAAGAGAGGGTGTGTGTGTGTGTGTGAGAGAGAGAGAGAGAGAGAGAGAGGGAGAGGGAGAGAGAGAGGGAGAGAGAGAGAGTTTGTATGTGAGACAGAGAGTCTTAAGGGTTTCTATTGGCTCTTTTGTTGGTTCTCTTTTTTTCCCCTATTGTCCAGTTAATGAGCTTTGTCTGCTTGCCAGCATTGACTGGCTAGTGGGCAACGTCCACTGGTAATTAAGGGATATAGAAAGTACGTGATAGCTGACCAAAAGGCACGATAAGATGTTCAGATGAAACTCATTAGAGGCTCGCCTTCTCTTTACCCACAATGCCCCACCGCGATTTGTTTTGTTCTGTGATATTGACTTCTTCGGTTATATTATCATTGTATTGTGCCTAATAAAGACAGTTTGTGTGGAAACGCAAACTCAAAATCGGCCCCCGAAGTGGTCCACCCAGGCAGCTAAAAAGACAGGTATAAATCTTTTCAGAAAGAACATCAGAATTAAATTATATCATAGAAAAATGACAGAAGAATGGAGAAAGAAGGTTGACAGATCTTGTGTGGTGCCCCAGCGGTCAAGCAGACCAAAGGATAGGTGAAAGTGAAAGTAAACTTAAATGCGAGGGCTAACTGATTTCTTATAATGAATATCTATATGTTTTGTAAATGTTCAATCTTTTTTCAAATCATCAAAAAAAAAAAAAAGGAAAAAAAAAATTTCGTAAAAAAAAAATTCCTTTCGTTAAGGTGTTCCATTGTTATACCATAGCACTGCAGTTCACGCGATAATATAAAAAAAAACTACTTATTAATTGTTGTTTTAAATTATGCCCAACGTATATACACACTAAATAGATTTTTTTTTCTCTTAAGAAAAAGTAAACATTATTTTTGGGTAAATGTAGTAGTTAGTAGGACAGAACTTACATAACGTAGCAATACATATGTACAATTAAAAATTAAATTATTTTTTAACAAAAGTCTAAAACCATTTGCATAAATGTGTTACAATTATGGTGCTTTGATGTTGTATTTATTAAGCACTATCTAGTATCATGACTATTAATAGTGAATAGTTGTACAAGTGGTGTATTTGTATGAAAGCACTGCTTGCATAAGTGATTTAAAAAATTAGATTTTTCGCTTTAAGAAAAGTAAAAAGTAGCCGTTGCATCAGAACTTTAAATGGACTAAAATACTATGATGTTGGATTTTCACTATCTTTTCTACTTTATGTGATCTAAACGGGATGGAGGGACGGACAGACAGACAGACAGACATTTCACACAAAACTAATAGCGTATTTCGGGGGCCGCTAAACAAATGAAAAGGAGTTGACCACTTTGAACAATTGGAACACTTTAATACAACACTAGTAATACATTGAACACACAAATCATAAAATTTACAAAGTAAATTCTTTCTGTAAAAAAATTTTTTAGTGAATCGTGATTATTGTTTATAAGCTGTCTGTCAGTACGACTGCTTATATCTGTTACATTTATATGTAATGGAAGAGTACTATAGAAATTAGAAATCCGGTTTAAGGCTTTCATCTAACATCGTCGAAAAAGGTGCAGCTGCTACTTTTGCATAAATTGTTTGTATTTTATGACATAAAAAAATAATATGAACAAGCCAAGAAAGACAATTTGCGTTAAGAATGGTCTCTTGGAAATCGATATCACTGACTTTAGGCCATTCATAATGGTGCTCTTTGTATTAAAAAAAATATTATCATTATAGTAAAGTTCCTCTTTCTGACTTTGCCATCTAAAGGACAGATGATGTTAAAGTCATCTGTTTCTTTGGCCAACGGTTATGTGGCCAGCACAACGACCCACCGCATTTACTTTCCCCAACTGAAGTCATTAGAGTTGGGTGGACTCAGAGGCGCCTTATAATGCCGGAATTCAAAATCCCAGTCTTTTTCGATATTCGAACCCAGGACCCCATGTGATTTTATTATGCAAAATGTCTTAATGAAAGAACGATCTATAGTACTGTATTCAGGGAGAATAGTTACAAATAGTTTAAAAACAATACAGCCAAAAGACTGCTGAGTGAATTGGCGAAGTGTTATACAATAAAGTAAATTGTAACTGATAGTAGATGGGACTAACCAGACTGATTGAAGCATTGACGATTTGTTCATTAAAGTAATCAAGGCTTCATCTCCTGGATGTAAGGCTGTAAGCTGTGGTCAAGCTGTTCCATTATTTACGATACAAGGAAGGCAGTGAGATGCGAAAAGAGGAGAGAAAGAGAGAGATTAGGGGTGTAAAATTACGCTGGTCAGTTTATGCTATGTGTCTGTGTGAGTCAGTGAGTAGGAAGACGTGGGGGAGGATGGACCCAGATCTCTGGTCACTAAATCGACCATCACAACAGATAGTGGAAAGAAAAACGATGTGTGTGCAGGTGTAAATGTGTGTGTGTGTATGTTAATGTTTCTCTGCCAGATTGAGAATGAGATGTCCGACTGTATTGGAATGAGCATGCTGGTCAGGGACGCTGAGGAGTATTAATGTGGGAAATTGAGGGCTTAGGCTCGAGACCATTATAGAAGGCCTGAACACTGACCTGAAACGTCACAACCTGTGGGAAGTTTAGAAAAATAGCTCCTTTCCAAGTTGTACGTGACGTGAGGTGGCAAAGACCTATTTGTCTAAACTTCCAACTAGTTGTGACGTTGCAGGTCAGTGTTGAGCGCTTCTATTGAAAATAGTTTCAGTAGGCTACATGTTAGAGGAGTGTTAGTATCCTTATTTCAAAGATAAGCCATCAGATGCACGCTGACTAGAAGCTAGGTTAATATCGGAATATAGCTAACCTTGTTCTTTATGTGATTACAAAGGAAAGTCACATAAATGATATTCAACGTTTATCATCCTTAAATTTCACTTTCGTAGGATATGACCGTTGGTGTAGGATATGACCGTTGATGTAGGATATGACCGTTAATGTAGGATATGACCGTTGGTGTAGGATATGACCGTTGGTGTAGGATATGACCGTTGGTGCAGGATAAGACCGTTGATGTAGGATATGACCGTTGGTGTAGGATATGACCGTTGGTGTAGGATATGACCGTTGATGTAGGATATGACCGTTGGTGTAGGATATGACCGTTGATGTAGGATATGGCCTTTGGTGTAGGATATGACCGTTGGTGTAGGATATGACCGTTGATGTAAGATATGACCGTTGGTGTAGGATATGACCGTTGATGTAGGATATGACCGTTGGTGTAGGATATGACCGTTGGTGTAGGATATGACCGTTGGTGTAGGATATGACCGTTGGTGTAGGATATGACCGTTGGTGTAGGATATGACCGTTGGTGTAGGATATGACCGTTGGTGTAGGATATGACCGTTGGTGTAGGATATGACCGTTGGTGTAGGATATGACCGTTGGTGTAGGATATGACCGTTGGTGTAGGATATGACCGTTGGTGTAGGATATGACCGTTGGTGTAGGATATGACCGTTGGTGTAGGATATAACCGTTGATGTAGGATATAGCCTTTGGTGCAGGATATGACCGTTGGTGTATTATTTGACCGTTGATGTAGGATATGACCGTTGGTGTAGGATATGACCGTTGATGTAGGATATGACCGTTGGTGTAGGATATGACCGTTGGTGTAGGATATGACCGTTGGTGCAGGATATGGCCTTTGGTGCAGGATATGACCGTTGGTGTGGGATTTGATCGTTATTGCGGGATATGACCGTTGGTGCAGGATATGACCGTTGGTGCAGGATATGACCGATGGTGCAGGATATGGCCTTTGGTGCAGGATATGACCGTTGGTGCGGGATTTGATCGTTATTGCGGGATATGACCGTTGGTGTAGGATATGACCGTTGGTGTAGGATATGACCGTTGATGTAGGATATGACCGTTAATGTAGGATATGACCGTTGGTGTAGGATATGACCGTTGGTGTAGGATATGACCGTTGGTGCAGGATAAGACCGTTGATGTAGGATATGACCGTTGGTGTAGGATATGACCGTTGGTGTAGGATATGACCGTTGGTGTAGGATATGACCGTTGGTGTAGGATATGACCGTTGATGTAGGATATGGCCTTTGGTGTAGGATATGACCGTTGGTGTAGGATATGACCGTTGATGTAAGATATGACCGTTGGTGTAGGATATGACCGTTGATGTAGGATATGACCGTTGGTGTAGGATATGACCGTTGGTGTAGGATATGACCGTTGGTGTAGGATATGACCGTTGGTGTAGGATATGACCGTTGGTGTAGGATATGACCGTTGGTGTAGGATATGACCGTTGGTGTAGGATATGACCGTTGGTGTAGGATATGACCGTTGGTGTAGGATATGACCGTTGATGTAGGATATGACCGTTGGTGTAGGATATGACCGTTGGTGTAGGATATGACCGTTGGTGTAGGATATGACCGTTGGTGTAGGATATGACCGTTGGTGTAGGATATGACCGTTGGTGTAGGATATGACCGTTGGTGTAGGATATGACCGTTGGTGTAGGATATAACCGTTGATGTAGGATATGGCCTTTGGTGCAGGATATGACCGTTGGTGTATTATATGACCGTTGATGTAGGATATGACCGTTGGTGTAGGATATGACCGTTGATGTAGGATATGACCGTTGGTGTAGGATATGACCGTTGGTGTAGGATATGACCGTTGGTGCAGGATATGGCCTTTGGTGCAGGATATGACCGTTGGTGTGGGATTTGATCGTTATTGCGGGATATGACCGTTGGTGTAGGATATGACCGTTGATGTAGGATATGACCGTTGGTGTAGGATATGACCGTTGGTGTATGATATGGCCTTTGGTGTAGGATATGACCGTTGGTGTATGATATGACCGTTGATGTAGGATATGACCGTTGGTGTAGGATATGACCGTTAATGTAGGATATGACCGTTGGTGTAGGATATGACCGTTGGTGTAGGATATAACCGTTGGTGCAGGATATGACCGTTGGTGTAGGATATGACCGTTGGTGTAGGATATGACCGTTGGTGTAGGATATGACCGTTGATGTAGGATATGACCGTTGGTGTAGGATATGACCGTTGATGTAGGATATGGCCTTTGGTGTAGGATATGACCGTTGGTGTAGGATATGACCGTTGATGTAGGATATGACCGTTGGTGCAGGATATGGCCTTTAGTGCAGGATATGACCGTTGGTGCGGGATTTGATCGTTGGTGCGGGATATGACCGTTGGTGTAGGATATGACCGTTGGTGTAGGATATGACCGTTAGTGTAGGATATGACCGTTGGTGTAGGATATGACCGTTGGTGTAGGATATGACCGTTGGTGTAGGATATGACCGTTGGTGTAGGATATGACCGTTGGTGTAGGATTTGACCGTTGGTGCAGGATATGACCGTTGGTGTAGGATATGACCGTTGGTGTAGGATATGACCGTTGGTGTAGGATATGACCGTTGGTGTAGGATATGACCGTTGGTGTAGGATATGACCGTTGAAGTAGGATATGACCGTTGGTGTAGGATATGACCGTTGGTGTAGGATATGACCGTTGGTGTAGGATATGACCGTTGGTGTAGGATATGACCGTTGGTGTAGGATATGACCGTTGGTGTAGGATATGACCGTATCTGCAGGATATGACCTTTGGTGTAGGATATGACCGTTGGTGTAGGATATGACCGTTGGTGTAGGATATGACCGTTGATGTAGGATATGACCGTTGGTGTTGGATATGACCGTTGATGTAGGATATGACCATTGGTGTAGGATATGACCGTTGGTGTAGGATATGACCGTTGGTGTAGGATATGACCGTTGGTGTAGGATATGGCCTTTGGTGCAGGATATGACCGTTGGTGTAGGATATGACCGTTGATGTAGGATATGACCGTTGGTTTAGGATATGACCGTTGATGTAGGATATGACCGTTGGTGTAGGATATGACCGTTGGTGTAGGATATGGCCTTTTTTGTAGGATATGACCGTTGATGTAGGATATGGCCTTTGGTGCAGGATATGATCGTTGGTGTGGGATATGTTTGGTCATCGCTGAGGCTGAATTTTTTATTCCTCTTGAAAACTAAGTTGGCACTATCACATTAATGACGTCACTCTATTTGTACATTAAATTTCCATGGGCATTGAATTACAATGTCTAACCAACATTAATTTCAACGTTCATACAACCCGATAGTTCGTCATGTTTAATTATGGCTAAATTTTGCTTTTGCGCTATAAATCGATGAGAACCACTATTGAACGGACGTCTTGTTCCCCACACGACTTACGTGTATAGAGATAGCAAGCAATCCTTTACGTTTCGTCACGTTTCCAATATTCATTTTGTAGACGGCTATTTTAAGTTTTTTAAAGAAATTCCCACTCCATTCTTCCGCTCGCCTTTGTGCGCATAACATACACCACAGGTTGTATCATGATACACGAGAATTGTATTGTTTGACTGAATGCACAGTGTTTCATATCGATACTACCTCAACTCATTATTTAATTATTCTTTTGTTTTCTGATAAAAATGTCCTACAAATGAAACTAATTTTGATATTGCTAATCGAATAATTGTAAAGTTAAAAATAAAATTTCCGAGGTCAATGTCTGCGCAGGAACTGTAACTGGGTATTGATTGGTATGGCCAGGGTGACCTCCCCTATGGGCAGCTAAAACAATGGGTGTCAGTGCTAGCAGACAGAAAGGTTCAAGCAAGGTTGACTTTCAGACACAAATGTTTTTATTCTGACAGACCAACGTTTCCTGAAGGAGATTGGCTGCGGAGACCAGAGTCCGGGAATCCGTTTGTTTGTCTTGTGCACTGCCAAGACAGGTATTTGTCCATCTCTCTCTCTCTAAACGAATGTACCCTATTTTGTTCTTCTTTGTTTTCCAGTCTTCTCTTTCGTCTTTCTCTAGAGATTGTATTTTCCTCTCTTTTTTTTAGACATTCTTTCATTAAATCTCTCCCTCTCTCTTTTTGTCTCTCTTTTTGTCTCTCTCTCTCTTTTTGTTTCTGTCTCTATCTCTCTTTCTTCCTGACTCTCTATCTCCTTATCCCTCTCTCTTTCTTTCTGTCTCTCTCTCTGACGTTCTTTTTTTTCACTTTCTTTTAATTTCATCAACTTTTCTCTTCCTCCCCCCCCCTCTCTCTCCCCCTCTCTCTCTCTCTTTCTCTCCATCTCTCTCTCTCTATTTTTCTCACTCTCTTAATCTTTTCTCTCTCTCCCTCTCTCTTTCTCTCACTCTCTTAATCTTTTCTCTTTCTTTCTCTCTCTCTCTACTCCCTCTCTCCTGTAACAGATGCATGTGTCTAAGTTTCATTTGAAATATTTCTAAAATACCTTGATTACTCTAGATGCGTGAGTACCTTGTAAGGTGTATGACAGATGCGTGAGTACCTTGTAAAAAGGTATGACAGATGCGTGAGTACCTTGTAAAAAGGTATGACAGATGCGTGAGTACCTTGTAAAAAGGTATGACAGATGCGTGAGTACCTTGTAAAAAGGTATGACAGATGCGTGAGTACCTTGTAAAAAGGTATGACAGATGCGTGAGTACCTTGTAAAAAGGTATGATAGATGCGTGTCCGAACATGAACATGAACATAACGTGACAAAGAATAGAAAGTAACAAACAGGATCGATGCACTGTAACTTGAGATGAAAACATAATAACAATTGTTAATACAGAATGGGCCACAGCCGAGTCCGTCACTAACAATGATGTTACCCCATTGAGAGCCTAGCGATAACTGATTTAAAAGTCTACACTAATCTCTAGCCTTAATGTCTATGTCGTCACTATAATGTTAAAGTGCGTAACTAAACTAATTCAACCAAGTGTCTAACACTCCCTTTCTTTCTTTATTTCTCCGTCTCTCCTCAGTATTTCTTTATTTATACAACTCTGCTTCTCAACCCTTTATCACCCACTTCTCCGCCTCACTGTCAGAAGAATGCCACTTTATCACCCACTTCTCCGCCTCACTGGCAGAAGAATGCCACTTTATCACCCACTTCTCCGCCTCACTGGCAGAAGAATGCCACTTTATCACCCACTTCTCCGCCTCACTGTCAGAAGAATGCCGCTTTATCACTTGATATTCTCTTATTTGTCGTCTTCATATTTCTTACACATTGTTCCTCATTCTGACAACAAGTTAGCTGACATTATAATCACTGTCAAACATGGAATCAGTTGTTTGCTTCCCTGTACTCAACACATCGTGACACTTAATTCCTTGGTGTAAATACCAGATAATCTAATCTCTTAAACATTGTCTAGAATAGACTTCCAGAAATATTTAGCGGCCCTTGAAAAGTGAAATAGTCTCTTTGTCTGATATCAAATATCCTCTGACATTGAACCAACTGTAAAAGTCTCTTCCTTTGGGGCTTGAATAAAAATTTAGCGCTTTACAAAAAAAAAATATCCATCAGATAATCCATTGAATAACATCAGCAAGTAGGACAGCTTAACATCTAGCCATATCTTCAAAGAGATTCTTCATTGAATACATACGAATTTTAACAATGTAATAATAACATTTGTAAATCTCCTGTGTTACCATATCATCAGTCGGCCCAACAGTACAATAAAAACGGTAGCCATTTTGAAAAGTCCGCATCTCTTCTTTTTGTATTGAGGGAGATTGGTTTGTGGTTTTTGATCATTTGTAGTTTATAAGTTCTGAGATCCTTGCTGCATGAGTGGGTCACTTCGTTGGCCGATTCTGAGTTTGTGTTTGCACAGAAACTATCTTTCTAACATTGTTTACACATAGAATTTAAAATCTTTCGATTCACTATGACTGCATCATTTAAATTTTGGTTAGTAAGAGAAGACTTTCAGCATTGCTTTTTCTTAAGTCACGTGATCATTTTCTTTTGCCAGGATATAATTTTGTTCGGACCTAGAAGCGTCCCTCTCTACAACTTTGAGGTGTAAATTGAAGGAAAACTGTACAGAACATCTCAAGGATGAACATATCCTGATAGTCATCCTTTCTGGACAACTCACAATGGACCGAGAAAAAATGGTCGTACTTACCTACCATATATGGACATAATCAAACGGAACCTCAAAGTAGTGGGCAACGATGTGGACTTCTGGGAAGATATAATAGCCCGAGAGAGCAGTGTGTGGACAAAGATGGCGATAAAAAAAGCTAAAAAAAGCTCAAGCCTCATCTCTAGAAGAAAAGCAAGCCAAACGATAAATGAATAGTTCTTCTATCACCAAAATCAAATGTTACTTTTACCTGCGATGTAGGTGTACTTGAATGTCTCTCCAGAATAAGACTCTATAGTAGACTAGAGCCACGAGAAAGATTGGTCAAAGAGATGAACCAATGTCATTCTGAGGCTGAAGGCCCAAACATACACCAACTCATCAGCTCCACTCCTGAGTTGTCTTCAATACATTCCAAGATATAAATACCCAATGCAAAGAGAGCTTGGATATATTTGGAATTAAATGGGAGTTAATACAAGTTATATATATATATATATCAATATATTCTCCTTCAAAACTTGAAAACATAATGAACATATTGTTGTCATGAAAGGTAGATAATTGATTTCCTACCCACAGCCCTCACCCAGATTTACTTTTCTTCATTTCAAATTATCGTTTTATCTCGTTCAATCTCGAACAGCCGTGTATTCAAACTGTTTATCGAGACTAATAACTAGCCGGTGTGGACAGCAGGCTGCCGCCGTACCTCAAAAAGCTACTTTATTCAACGCATCCACTAATTACTTGCCCGCTGTCTTATTAATCGAGACATGCTTAATTGAATCATTAATCTAGCCACACAAGATGCTCTCAAAATTTAATTTTTACCCGGGGACCACTTTATATTGTCAAATTTAGCACACGGACCATTAAGTGAGAAAGCTACATAATTGCATATTACGTGAGTAACAACTGTATTGGAAAACTGTGTAGAAAGAATTTTTATTAAGATTCTAATATATTTAGATCACGAACAAACATTTCGAGTCCTTTTCTTTAATTTATGATGAAGTTTATTACGGTAATGAATATAACTGTATTTAGGATCTCAGCTTGTCCCCTCGAAAAAGGGTTTAAGACCCAGTCATAAGATAGTCCGTGATAGGCATATTAAACACTAGTAAGAAACGAGTTGATTAATTATTAAAATTATCCGATAGAATAAATTGGCTTTTAGCGAATACGTTTTTTTTAAATTGTTTACAATTTTCTTCTTTCTGCCGTCGTTTTTCGGACCCCTAGAGACGACAGTTTGAGAAACACTGAGCTACTCCATGTTTTATGTCCAATGTCGCTAAGTGGTTGCGGAATACACGCTGGTTTGAGACCATCAATCTTTGCTCTAGTGATACAACTTTCATTTACCACACAAGCACAATCAGGAGATCGAGAATGGTTTTCTGGGGCCGAAAGATGTTTTTATGAATGATTAAGTGTTTTAATTTCAGACATAAAATTACACTAAGTGATTGTGTTTTGTTTTGTTTCTTGTTAAGTATTTGGTAAAATTAAAATCACAATTTACTGTTTTAAAAAAAAACTGGTTTTACGATAAAGAGAGTTTAAAGGACTTAACTATCCTTAGTCACTATCAGGAATATTATAGGGTTTGTTGCTGAACATAAAAATTATATATGTGTCAGATGCGAATAGCCCAATTTTCAGTAAAAGAAATTACAAAAGTCATTTTTCTATAGAAGAAGTTACGTAGGGTATATAAAATACAACCACAGACCTATATATACTACAATAAATATAGGTTTTTGATTTCTAGTTACGATTTATATAGGTAGGTGCTGTTTTACTATTACATACCAAGTATTAGAGTTAAAAAAAAAACAGGTTTGTTTCTTGTGCAACGCTATTAGCTAACACCGCATATCATCTCTCCATTAGTATATTTAGATCTATAATCTAATTCTAGTCTAGATCTATATATAAAAGTCGAATAGATCTAGTAATAGTATAGATTCTATCTTGAGACTAGATTGCCGAGTCTAGCCTATGCTATGCCTATAGTCAGTTTTTATTAGAAAAATGTCTAGATATTAATAAAGACTAAAGTTTTTTTATTATTAGATTATTAGATATAGACATAGGACATAGATTTATGTCACGAGTCGAATCTGTGACCTATTTCGACCAGTTTCTAGAAGCTCGAGTTCAAACCAGTGCAAGTGTCCAGCGTAAACAAGTTAATTTTAGATATCCAATCGAAGAAAGAGGTTAAGGGAAAAAAATAGCACACGTCAGCTTCTAGAAGGTCAAAGTTACTAAAATAATTGTAGGAGAAGGTTCCAGGATTCTGGAACGCACGATCAAAGAAAGTATAAATTAAGGGAAAGTCAGTCAGACGGGGTCCTCGCATTGTAGTAGTTCTTGTAGAGCGTTGGTCCTCACACAGTCCTCGATTACTAATAAGTTTTGTGATATTAGCGGGTCCATTAAGTAAAGTTTTAGTATTTGAAGTTGAAGTTATACTAAGTGAAGTTTCATGTATCATTTAAGTTTTATTTATGAAGTATCAAGTCAAGTTGTTATTGAATTAAGAAGTTAATTTGATGTGAAAGTTGAAGAAGTTATTAAAGAAGTTTGAAGAAAATACAGAGAGATGTTTCTTTCTTCATTTCATATGAATTCGTCAACTTATTAATACAATCCTTCGGCCTGTTCGTCACAATTTAAAAATACTGTAATACGTTTACTATACTCTATACTTAATCTACTAAACACAAAGTTTTATGGAAGAGTTGTTTGAAGTTTGTAACTTCTTAAATTCAGGCTAAAAATATCGAAGCCTACATTTTTACACTCATTTCTAAACAATTAGAAGAGATGGACTGACTCATAGTGTAGCTTGTGTACATCTGCAAAAACACAAACTCTCTTTGTAACCTTATCAGTTAGACTTTCAAAACTATAAAAAAAAACTTAGTGATTATTTTTACAGTATAATTATATTATTATTCCTTTTTGTAATTAGGATATAAACAAAAATTTGCCATATGACTTTGTCTAACAGAAAAAAAAGACAATTACGTCTATTTATACAGTTATTTTTAGTTCCCTAGTAAAATAAAATATATTGAACTAACACGTACATTCATCATAATGCAGCCATGTGATTTTTCGCTTATGAACATAGCATTATTTAGGACCAATATTTTACAAAGGCTGCTTGGTGAAATCAGGTATACCCATTAAGAAAAAAACGACCCCTTTACACAAGAAAAATTTAAGAAACTAGAACAGACACAAAATAGACAGTGACATTCATAACAAAATAATATTCAAAATTGATTAGAGTAACACCTTTTTAAGTAATCATTTAAAGTTTAAAATCACTACAATTTTTTTCAACAATTATTTTGTGTATGAAATTGTGTATCAGAAAATGCCGGGTACTTGAAATAAGCTAGACCTAAAAAAACAACACAGATCTTGGGTAAAATACTCATCAAATAAAGTACTGTAAATGTGTAGTTTTACGCGCTAGTTTCAGGTGTTTTATTTTTTTAGCCTCTATCGGGTTTGATCACAACTACCCGTATTTTTGTGCAGAAATAACATGAATGCAAATGACAATGAAGGATCTTTTGAAATGAGACTGTTCTCATCTGACGTCGTACATCAAGTCTAAAGAGAAAAGTGTCCGATTCAAAATAAAACAGACATTGACATTTTCTACACACAACTGAAATAAAGGACTGATTATATATAGATGTCTCATTTGTATCTGTGTATATTTGACAATATTTGTCGGGGGATGGATGGGGAGGCTAATATATCTTAAACGTGGCTCACATGTGACTGCAAATTATTGCTACCAAAAAGTAAATAGGCTAAAAGGTGTTAAAGGTATTACACAAACTCTTAGGCACCCCCTGAGGGCTTGTCGTACATACACACATTGTGTTATAAGCAATCTACATCTCATTTACAACAGTAACTGAACATTAGTCTCATATTATATATTTTAAAAAAAAATGGCTCTTTGTCAACTTTATTTCCCATTTAAAAAAAATAAAAAAATAGTTTTCCTTGAAATAAGTAAGTCACCAGTTCAGCGAAGCAATGAGTTAATAGTAAGTACACGCTAATTTGTCTTAACAATGAATTTGAAGTTGATCTCATTGGCTATTCTTTTAATGCCTTTTTACATCGTAGCATGCAATGTGACCCTAGGAACATGTTGGCCTCTCTTCACCCCATCGCAAGTATTTACCTCCCCGCCACACACACTACACACGAGCGCACATACATCCGAGTCCAGCAGAAAAATGTTAGAACCTGACGTTACTGACGATGATCGATAACAGGTAATGATACTAGGAAATGATAAGTGGCACCGGATAATTTTGTCAAAGTGTGATAGTTAAGTAGAGAGAGCGGCTACAGAAAAGCAACAATGTTTAAAGGGAAAATGAAGGCTCTGTGTCTTAATGAGGCAGTAAAGAAAAAAAGAAACCAATGTTCAATTTTGTATTAATTCTATAAATATAATAGCAAAATGATAAAAAATCGTATCTATTTCTATAAGGCATGTAGGAAGCAAGTAGACTGTTCTAATTCAAGAATAGACTCGAGAATAAAGAGTGAAACTAAAGGGAAGGAGAAACAGAAGAATGGAGACAGAGACGTCGATACAAAGAGACGTACAGAAACAAAGACACAGAGAGAGACTAGAAGAGACTGAGAAACAGATCTTGAGAAATAAAGAAACAAAGACACAGAGAGACTAGAAGAGACTGAGAAACAGATCTTGAGAAATACGGAAACAAAGACACAGAGAGACTAGAAGAGACTGAGAAACAGATCTTGAGAAATAAAGAAACAAAGACATAGAGACACATAGAAACTGACACACAGAGACAAAGATATGAAGTGACATAGACACATAGAGACAGACACAGAGACAGACACAGAGACAGACACAGAGAGACAGACAGAGAGATAGACATAGAAAGACAGACATAAAGAGACAGTCATAGAGAGACAGCCACACAGAGACAGACACACAGAGACAGACACACAGATAGACAGACACACAGTAAGACAGGCACACAGATAGACAGACGCAGTGAGTCAGACACACAGAGACTGCGTTACTGAACGATTGAATTACACAGACACACAGCAACTAGGACACAGAAAGCTAGGACACAAAGACGCAGACTGATACTCAGAAACACAGAGACATAGAGTCACTGAGATTCACACAAACGTGGAGTCGCATGTTAATAAAATGTCCACAATCGCTATATCGATCTGTATTGATCCTCGATGACTTGTAGTCAGTTCATAATGAAAGTTTACATTCTCATTTCCTGTTGGGCACTTTGAACTCCAGACTAGCTCCTCTCATAAAGCTTCATTCAAAGAGTTTCAATATCCATAACGCCAACCCATTTCAGATCATTTTAAAAATTCTTTGCTCTTCTCATGTTAGCTCTGTATCTGTGGTCTCAGTCAGTTTGGAAATGGTATGGACTAACAAAGATATAAAGGAAAAACGAATCTTTGTATAATATGAATGTGTTACCGGGTAAAAAAAAAAGTAAAGTTGCCCTTTCAGACCTTGTGATCTATAGGGCAGATGATGTAAAGGTCATTTGATTCTGTGGCCTACGGTTAACGAGGGCGTCGTTTGGCCAGCACAACAACCAACCGCCTTTACTTTTCCCCAACTAATGTCAGGTACCCATTAGAGCTGGGTGGACTCAGAGGCGCCCAAGGATCCCGAAATAAAAATCTCAGTCTTCACCAGAATTCGAACGTGCTTTACCACTCAGCCACCGCGCCTCCCGTGTTTATTGCTAGCTGGGGTTAATTCATTTGAGTTTCTCTATTCGTTTAGTTTTATGTGCTTGTTCTTTGGTCTAGATTAGCGTTTGGTTATGTTCAGTGATTATAATACATTTTATAAATAGCTTATACATCTAACAGAGATGCCTAAAAATCAGCGACAGTTCGCGCAAAACGGGAACAGTAAATGCTTACGAAACATGCAGGTCAAGCAAGAACTTTTTCTAATGTCGTCAGAAACATACAGAATGGAAATTAAGAGAATAAATTTCGTGTCGCAGACGACGTTGTCTGCATAAGTTGAGGCAAACTATGCAGGTCACCAGTGGGTTTGCAGTCACGAGAAATTCTGCCCTCTTCTTAAATGTTTGGGCTCGAAGACAATTATTTTAAAAATGTCATAGTATTATTAGTAGTAATATAAGTGAAGTGACTTTGATATTATAAACTGGCACCAGTTATTGTTTTTTTTTCTAACTTATCTTGTATGCTTATATCCTGTTCATGGCGTCATGGTCTAATCTCTTTTTGAGCCAGTGGAGACGGTTTCAGTGCTGCCTTTAGGCGCTTAGCAAACACCACTCAGCTCGAGTCGGGGTTTGAACGTGTCCCCTCTTTATAAAAAGTCAAGCGGTTAGGGTTTTGTTTAAATTGCCATTTAACCACACATCCCATAGTTGGATAGAATTTTTTAGTGCAATACCAATTCATATCCGAACTTTCGTTTGTTGACCCATACATAGGCCACACTTTTACTATAACAGTACCAGAAAAAAAAACAAAAAAACAAGTGACACTCCGATAAATGTCTTGTTTCAGTTCAAATCACCTGGGTACATGTTACTGTCAAAATGTTAAAAGCTTCTCCACATAAGGGAGACAAAAAGAGGTTAGTGAAGCGGATATTCCCGTACGGGATGACCTCAACATTCACATTTTTTATTTAAAAGAGTTCCTCACAAAATTGTCTGCCGGGGTTTTGACGGTGAATGCATCATTGATCTACCCATCTGTCTTTATTGATGCGTGTTTCGTGCCAGACATGTTTGTATGTTTATTTTTTTTTGTCTGACAATAAGCAAGCTGAGCATTATTCTTTACATTTAATGTTTCACTTGAATGAGATCATGTTTGAATGTAAAGAAACAACTAAATAGAGAAGTCTTGATATAAAACAAAATGAAAAAGTTAAAAAAAAAAACTATTTCCACAATGAGTTGAAGCTCCACTCTAATAGTTTATAAAAACAAAGTGATTCGGATCAGTGAGTGAGTGAGAGAGCGCAATTGAATCAATCAGTGAGTGAGTGATTTATTTTGTGATTCAACGATTTCAAGAGTGAGTGAATAAATGATTGGATCTATATATAAACTTAAAAAAAAATACATGAATAGGTTAACGGATGGAAATAAAGTATTTCTATAAATAAATATGCAAAACAAAGGAAAGTTAGAAAGAAATAACGAGCCAAATATCGAGACTTGTAAGAAAAAAAAAATTGGAGAGTGGGTGATATCAATAAACACAAGAGAGAGACAGAAATACACAACAATATAAAAAGAGGGAAAAGAAGAAAAAAGCAAATAAAAATATATAGAACTCAGAAATACCATTATAAAATAGAGTGTAAGAACGAAAGACGGAAATAGATTTCAAAGGACAGACCGTGGGACAGAAAAATAAAAGAAAGAGAGAGAGAAACAAAGAGAGAGAGAGAGGTAGATGTGGGAGAGGAGGAAAAAGACTTGGAAAAAATTTAACTCATTCCACAATAATCTAGTTACTTAGTTTGTGTGCCTCAGAGTTGGCAACACTTGTGAAAACACTTCTATTGATGATCTCCACGATTCCGAGACTCAGGCCGAGCAGGTCCGGGCAACGCTTCTCCATCAACATCCGCCCCCGTTCCCTAGCGCCCCCATTAACCAGCAATCAAGGTCACGGTCGCAAGAGGGACAGCGTGAGTCACAGGCCTGTCGTCAAAGTCAGAAGCGACACGTGACTCGAGAAGGAAGCCGGGTGCCAGAGTTGTCTAGGGGCGCGCGCTTCAACACCACTGAAGATAAAACAGTTGCTGCCTCATTAGCTCTTCTCTGTTTTACGACCGTGTCCTTACTTTCACACCATTTCTTTTTTTTTTTTTGTAGTGATTTTATTGTAGTGAAGGGTCTACTGAATCAATTAGCTTGGATTAGTTTAGGGTGGAAACTTTATCTTGCCATTCGCTTGCTAAATCAAAGGTATTAGGTTTTAAAGGCGAAAATAAAATAAGCAGGAATGAATAGCCTACATGTAGTTCTAATCTTACTATTTGCTTTTTATATGAAAAACTAGGAGTATCTTTAGCTATGACAGTGGACTCACGACGGGATTTTCCAAATTCTAAATACAGATATCTAGAATTGCTAAAGGGAACATGAGAAAAACGTTTGGAAAAAAATGAATCTCGTGAGTGATTTTGAACACACAAACCCTAAACTTTTATATAATATATAAGTCTATGACACAAACTAAACAATGTCATGGACGCTTTCGTGAAAGATCACTCTTAGCATCTAAACAACAAAATTACATTGTGCAACAAGCAAAAGCTCTTAGATGTTGGATTTTCCAGCGATTAAAAAAATGTCGTATATCAACACTTGCTATTTTCTTAGCACCGGATACACCAATCTATTGAGAGTTAGAGTTATTATAAGGTGTTTTTAATGTAAACATTTTTTTCCTCGCTTCTATTATTGCTACGGTGAGAAGCTTTAGACTTTGTGTATGACTAAATATATGGTAATGGGACAAAAGTATGAACTATTTGCAGTCAAACTATGAAGCCAATCTGTTGGATAGGCGTGTCTGTTTAGTCTTGCTTGGCCTCAAAGATGATTCTATGGGGGAGGGCGTGGGTGAACTGATGGGAAGGGAGGGATAAAATGGGGGGGGGGAAAGATCCATACCACATTAAGTCACCAGCTAAGAGCTTAATTCTGGATCATCACGTGACCAGTGAAATTTAAGAGCTAAATGTCAGCAGCTGAGCTTAGTCTGAGGATAAATACTCAGGGCAAGAGGTCAGTACCTCCAGCGAGACGCCAGGCCATATCACTTTTTTTTTTGGTATGTGTGTGTTTGTGTCTGTGTGTGAGGATGAAATGATTGTTTCAAGCGACACAGGGCACGACACAATGTAGAATTACTTCAGCAATGGAGAACGCTTGGACTATGCCGTTAGACAGCATATACGAAAACAACATTGTCAAGCATGAAGATATAAGATTAGGAAAAAATTTAAAGAGAGCAAGAGGGAGAGAGGGAGGGAGTTAGGAAGAGAGAAGGGAAGAAAAAGATGCTGAAAGAGAGGAAAAGAAGTACGTCAGAAAGAATATGTGTACCCCAGCAAAATGCAGCTCAGTAGTTTAGTAAATTGAGGTCCTGTGCATGATTTTTATTTTGGCCTGTATCCTCTTTAAAAAGCCTCAAAATAATGCACTTTAATATTAATAAATCTAAAGGAGTTTCTTATTCGTTCATAATGAAATAGAATACTTATAACTCTAGAACTCATTCCTCTTTATGTTTCTACATGTAATATACACATTTATTTGTTATAAGTTGTATAGTTTTTTGGTTTGTGGATTCTCTCTTTAAAGGTGAAGTCCTACACTGCCGGCCCTGGAGCAAACTATATAAAACATTTAAATATGTTGTAGGTTAGCATTAACCGTTAGAAAGAAAAATGTCTTTCGATGGCATTACAATATAATATTAATTCAACGTTCGAGATGAAGCACAGTCTCTCTACGACTGAAGGAGGCCAACTAACTATTAATTACAGCTAGGGGAAAATAAACAACTGCCATGTTTAAGTGAGGCATCAGCTCAGATGTCAGTTACTTTAGAGAAGTGAAATGATGCAGGGGCAGATCTCAAAGAACATCGTGGCCAAGCCTCCACACGATAAAGAAATGTATTACGCCTAATTATCAGCGTGCATGTCTATTTATAGCACCACCTCTACGTGTTTCTAATATTAACATTATTATTATTATCACATGTATATCATCTTTTTGTTGTTTGTTGTTTGTGTTCACGTGGACTCATCCTGTCCCTGCAATAACTCATCCTCACAAACCTTTCATCTCAATGGCAACAAAAACACTTCCCTTGGTTGCACAAAGATACCAGAAACTAGGAAAGGGGGAAAGAAAAGATGGGGAGGGGAGAGGGGGGCAAGGTGGAAAGGGAGGGGGGTGTATAGATTTTTTTAAAACTACCCACAATGTCCACAACACGCAACAGTTTGTGGAGCGTTGTTTGAGTTCTTAGTTTCTCTCGTCTTTATTAGCGGCCCTCTGAAAGGGGAAAAACCGCTATCAGTTTTGTGTGGTCTGTCTGTCTATCAAACACTAGACATAAATAGCCATTCTATGATATTTAGAGCTAGCAAAGTTATGGTGCAATGCTTATTTATTATCTCCTGAATATGTAGTAATTTTTTTCTAAGAATAAGTAAGCTTTTTTTTGTATACAATAATACACTATTTTAAAAATGATTTAAAACAGGGAGCCTAAATGAAGTACGGAAATATTAGTCAAAGCAAAGGTCAAATAAAGTATATAGTTTCTATTGCACGAACAATTAGTCATTTACCAACTACTATAACGTTTGTTTAAAAACATGCAATCTGCGAATAAACAATTGTATGAATTTTTAGAGCAAGATTTACTAAGCATTCTCTCGTATTATTTATCATTGTTATTGTCGCCATTGACGTCTCAGCGAGCCATTTAAACAGATGACAAAAGAGAAGGACCTCTTTCAAAGACGAGGAATTGAATATTGACCATTCATCAACCCATTGTTTTGTCCGTACGCCAATCATCCTCCAATTACAACTTCAAGAACAGACTCACACTGATCCATGTATTCATTACAATCAGGACATTAAATACATATGAATATAAACAATGTAATAATACAATAATAACGTCAGTTGGACATTCAGTGCAATAACAGCAACAAAACTTTAGTCCCTGACTTATTTATTGGGCATGGAGAGTAGTGATTCTTGATGACGTGTTGTCCTGTTTGCTTGCAAGTGAAAATTAAAGCAATATGATTTTTTTGATTTTTTTTGTTGAAGTTAAAAAAATGTGAGCGATGAAAACAAGACCATGGCTATTTCTGTTCCTTGGGTGAATTCAAAGGGGCAGCCTCTGAGTTTGTTGATAAACTCTGTTTGTAAATCTGTTATTTTTTTGTTTTGTTGTTGTTTTTTTGTCTTTACCCAACGCCTCTGAGGTTGAAGCTGTTATACTAAAGTCAGTAAGAATTTTGATATACGCATGTAAAAAGAAAAGAAGGTCATCTCTAAGTTTTGCATCAAAAGTTGGCATGGGCCCTGAAACTTGAAGAATTCAACGAAACAAAATTAGAAAAAGGACATTAAAAAAAAGAAGAATGATTATTATATACGATGACAAGAATAGTTGACTATGCTACAAAAGATAGCTGTTAATACTCAGTTTTTGCCGTGAAGAACGGAATAGGCAGTAAGCAACTAGACCCATGAAAGCGTATTATATTTTAATAGATAAACCGTAAGTAACCTCAACAAAATTCGGTTGTGAACAACTGTCAAAATTAAAAACAACTCAATTTAACTTTTATTACAATGTTAACAAATGTATCTTGAGATGAAAAATAAATCAAATTGTAATAGAGTACTGATAATTAAACAAATCGAATGTCAAACAAAAAAAACACGTTTTTACCCTTTCATGTCTCTAGATTGTCTCCAGTTCTTAACATTGATTATGGTAGTGCCGCTTACCTGGTATCAATCTACAAGTCTAACAATTCTAGCTCTATTATATCTTCATCACATAATAAGGCTTGTCTTCCAGTCCAAAGCCCCATCTGTGACCCATATATTTTGCCACTCCCAGGGCCAAGTATAACCATTGTCCACAGGTGGTCGACTTGAATTTTCTTTTCGCCGTCTGCGAAATAATTGTCAGCCGAAGGTGCCGAGTGTGTAGACTGGTTCACACGTTCAACATTGTTGAGAGCTTGTACTTCTTTTCACTTTGAAAACACAGCAGGCTGAATGGAAATATCTTAAGAGTCCGATGATGAAGGATGAGTGCAGTGTTTCACATGGCAACGCAAACTCAATTGTAATAACTAACGCAGACAAGGCTTTTGTCATCCGACTGAATTTGTTACAAGATGAACAACGGGCAGGGGAACGAGGAATAGCATTGGTCTACGATTGTTGTTAACTATCATTTTAAAGTGAGTCATTATACAAGATAAATGTATCTACATGAGAACATGAGAGATGTCGTCCTTAGATATAGTGTGCCATAATGTAACTAATTGGCCTCTAAATATAAAGCATGTTAAATTTAAATTCTAGGTTAGTTTAGCAAATTCTCATCCGATATGTTAGTGGTTGTTTGTTAAAGTTTGGAAGTACATCCTCCCTAATTAAAAGTATGTCTATGATTAATTTAAGAGTTTAATAATAGATCGATATAAAACTTTAAATCTAGCTTTAAAAATGGTGTATATGCACAAAAAAAGATATTAAAAAATATTTTTAAAAATTGTACGTTGTGTTTCCCTCTTTCTCTCTCTCTCTGTTTCATTCGACTGCCTTCACTATCATTTCATCACTAGTCTCTTGCCATTCTCACTCTCTCTCTCTCTTTTTTAGACTGCTTTAACCACTGTACAGGTTTCTATTCTTTCTCTCTCTCTCTCTCTCTCTCTCTATCTCGGAGACTGCCGTTACTGTACATTATTCATTTAAGTCTCTCTTCCTCATTCATAAGCCTTTGTTATTCTGTAGTCACCTACCACATCCACAGCATAATTTTTTAATAGAAGACGACATCGCAGACACTTAAAGCACATACAGTATGTCCATCCAAAAATAAAACAAAAACAGACACGTTCTAGTTGGTTATCCATAGTAATTACAGACTCAAATAGAACAATAGAGTAAAGGAAATACAACAAAGAAATGCTCATGAAATCTACACCCTTCACTTTGACATTGAACAATAGACAATGTCTTACATTTATGCACACCGGATGTCGAATGACCCTTTTATAATATCTAGTACCAGTTGACCAGTTGACCGAGACTCGCTCGGTTGAACTGATTTGGGAAAGATATTTACTGCAAGCTCAATTTGGAAACATTATTGCAATGACGAAAATAATGATCGGTAAACGACTAACAATTCAAAGGATTGCTATTATTTTGTGATACCTCTAAATGTATATGATGATAAGAATAGAAATTCTCTTAAGTCCTCCTACAGTCCAGAAAAAACGCAACATTGCATCTTTTGCGTAAAACTAATGGGTTATTATTTTCTTGGAAGAAAGTCTTTGCAGTGTGACTTCTAAAATGGTTACGTTCTGACATTTAATATTGCAGTTAGTTTATTCATTATGGCTTTAGTACGAAGCATCACGTGATACAAAATCTCTAGGTTATAGGGTAGAGCAAGGACTATGTAACAATGGCGGACTTTCCCTCTTAGACTTACAAACAGAGCGCTAGTAATCTAAAGAAGGTTTCATCAAATCCATTGTTGGACAAAATGTCGGAGGAGTAAAGTGTAAATATAAATTTAACATTTCTTTTAAAATATATTGTACTAAAATTCCAGCAAAATAAAATATCACACTGCTTATACAAAGCTATCTAAACTGGGAATATACCGTGGCAAGACCGCACAATATAATCAGTGATATATTTGCGAAAGCCGGTATGTGCAGTATAGAAGGACTTCTTCTTGTTCACTAGTTACGCTGGGGCAGAGCACTTATCACGTAGTGGGGACGGACGTCTCCTTTGGTGAGATGAACAACACAGAAGCCCCACGGTAACGCTTTCAAGACTAGTCAGACGAGACACTTACTAAGACCGCAGAATACACATTTGAGACCACAAGAAAATCCACAGCCGACAGAGGTAGATGGCGAAAAGAAAATCTAAGTCGTTCTTGCTTGCAAAGATGTATTCTATTGTACTGTTGTAAGCCTAGTGACGTAGGCGGTGTCAAATCTTTTCCTTTGACGTCATTCAAAGCACTTTCATTCATAAAATGTGTGTAGCCTAATTTATTTTTTTGATAATGAAACATTTTCGAACCGATATAGCGGTCAACCTCGACTTTTCCCGATTTGGCCAATTTGAGAATTTTTTTCTCATTGATATAAATATACCTTTAAATTAAAAAAAAAAATCGTTAGAACCGTTTTCGAAATAAACTTTTCGCATATAATATATATATATATATATATATATATATATATATATATATATATATATATATATATATATATATATATATATATATAACACAAGGACGTGATGAAAGGATGCCTCCCTGCATGGCCTTGGAGAAGCTGCTGCTGTTTCCGATGCACGTTTAATAAAAACAATATTTCGTGTAGGAAATGCATGAAGAGAACAGCGTACAGTTTAGATAGCATCGCTAAACACACAGGCAGCTCTCATAAAACAAACACGCAGGTAGCTCTCATGAAACAAACTGAGGCAAGAATCATGGAACATAGAAACACGCAGGCAGGAATCACGGAACAAACACAGGCAGCTCTCATGAAACAAAAACTCAGGCAGCTCTCATGAAACAAACACTCAGGCAGCTCTCATGAAACAAACACGCAGGCAGCTCTCATGAAACAAACACGCAGGCAGATCTCATGAAACAAACAAGCAGGCAGCTCTCATGAAACAAACAAGCAGGTAGCTCTCATGAAATGAACACACAGGCAGCTCTCATGAAATAAACACACAGGCAGCTCGCATAAAATAAACACACAGGCAGCTCTCATGAAAGAAACACGCAGGCAGCTCTCATGAAACAAACACGCAGGCAGCTCTCATGAAACAAACACTAAGGCAGTTCTCATGAAACAAACAATCAGGGAGCTCTCATGAAACAAACACGCAGGCAGCTCTCATGAAACAAACACGCAGGCAGCTCTCATGAAACAAACACTCAGGCAGCTCTCATAATACAAACACGCAGGCAGCTCTCATGAAACAAAAACGCAGGCAGCTCTCATGAAACAAACACTCAGGCAGCTCTCATGAAACAAACACGCAGGCAGCTCTCATGAAATAAACACACAGGCAGCTCTCATGAAAGAAACACGCAGGCAGCTCTCATAAAATAAACACACAGGCAGATCTCATGAAATAAATACACAGGCAGCTCTCATGAAATAAACACACAGGCAGCTCTCAATAAATAATCATGCAGGCAGCTCTCATGAAATAAACACACAGGCAGGAATCATGGAACAGAGAAACACGCAGGCAAATTTAAGGCTTAACCTTCTTTAACAAATAAAATTCAACAAAATGGCTAAAATATAAAAAGAGCTTGTCACATTGTAGTTACGTTTTGTAAAAGTTATTGCTTTAAAATGTGTTTTTAGCGACCCTCCCCCCCCCCCCGAAAGGGAAATAGCCGCTTTTAGTTTAGTTTGATTTCTCTGTTCGTCCGTCCGTTAGTTCGTCTGCGCGACTGTCCTGTTAAGATCGAAAAAAACAGACCAAAATTGACAATTTGATCTCATGATAGTTTACAATTTGTAAAGTTTATTAACGTCTATTGTTTGTTTTCTGAAAGTGAACCCTTTCGTTTTGAAAGTCAAGTACGCATACAGGATTTAAACAAAAATTAAAATACACCACTTTTTTATGAAAAATTTAGGGCAGATAAGTTTTTTTTTTTATATAATAGGCTGCTTTTGTAAAGGCAGCACAGAAAACTTCTTCCAAACACCCCTTCCCACTCATCCTGGTCAAAATAAATGCAGCAGTTCCTGAAGGTTGAGATGTACAGAAGCAATTTTTTTTTAAAAATAATTTCGAAACACAACAAATTAATCATCCGAAATCTAGATATCTAACCAATTTTAAATGTATTTCATTTTTTTTTTAAATAATAGTCAAAATAGTGTTAGTGCTACTAGCCTAATTCTTTTCTCTGCGATATGCATCATCTATTAAGTTACTAGAAAAATTGTTAGAGCCGATTTTGAGATCCTGGTTCCACCCTCCATGAAGTTCCGACTTGAACAAAGGTATTGTAACAAAATTAAAATGAAACAAAAGATTTTCTAAACAAAATTCTTCGCACAATGTAAAGTAAACACGACTGGATGTCTGCGTTACAATAGCTTTGAAATACTTGTCTGTCAAAGTGGATAGATGTACACTTTTATATGTGGAACAGAGAGAGAGAGGGGGGGAGGGAAAGAAAGAGGGAGAGAGAGGGGGGGAGAAAGAAAAATAGCGAGAAATAGACAAAGACATAAAAGATAGAAATTGGGAAAGAAAGGAAGGGAAAAAGAGAGAAAGAGGAGAGACAAAGAAAGAAATTTAAAAAGCGGGAAATACGCAGATAGAAAAAGAGGGAAAGAGAAAAAGATGAATATAAGAGAAAAGAGAAAATGTGGAAAAGAGAGAAAGTGAGTTTAGAAAAGAAAGAGAGTAAAGGGAGGTAACAACCACATAAATATTTAGGAGACACTAACAGTCGCCCGCAGTGTGTCAGACTTCAGAAAGATTAACAAAGCAAAAGGGGGAGGGGGTGTTGGACGTAGCTCAAGACTCCTGAATGTGTTAAGACCCCCTCCCTTTTTCTGTCTTCTCCTAATGTCTTGGACTCTGGTCTTACGTCTCTAGTGTCTTAAGTCTCTGGTGTCTAAAGTCACGAGGCCGCTGGAAAGAAAGCTTTCATTAGATTAATACGTTTTTTTTTTAAAGTCTCGGAGGGTGAATTGATTTACTGTGGTTTCTGACGGTAACTGTGGCCTCAGTCAATAGCCTCATTTTACATTAGTGATTTAGTAAACTCAATGTGAGGGAGGACACACAAGGAAGAGGGGGGGGGGAGCTGGGTAATGCCAAGTGTGACCTCAGACTATAATGTTACTGTTACTAGTAAATATTGTTCCTGAAAGTCAGGCTAGGAGAGAGGATGTAACTAATGGCATACTTTCCAGTTTCCTGCACGTGCTTCTCTCAATGATTTCTTCATCTCGTCCAGTTTGGGGGATAGGTCAATATCTTTCTCCAGGTGTCTAGGTAGGTTCTGGACAAGACTTTCAAACTATCTACATGTGTTGTACATCTCCATGCCACCTGCATCCTAATCTCAGCACCATGTAAGTCTGGGCCTTCCACAATCCTTGGGATCTTCCAGGTGAGTTCTTGTGATGTTGGATTCAGAAGGATGTGCCTATCCATCATCAGCGACTCCAAAGGATATCTACTTCAATGAGCTGCTGTTTTATTTTTTCTCAGTTCAGTTTCTCATTTAAAGTTGGTAGAGAGATAGGGCTGAACGTCAGTAACATTTGGACTGAAGATCAACTCTAAGAGGATCAAGATTATGACCAAAACAATTCTAAGCTACATTGGCAGGTGCACAAACATTACTGCAATATCTCAGTGTCCTTTGGTCACATAATAGGATTAAATAAAGTTGCTTGCCAGAATTGCCAAAAACAGCTTCGACTTTGGGCGAGTGTATAGGTCTCGTTTATTTTCAAATTTCATAGCATTTGAAACACATGAAATAGAAAAGTGTAAAAGTAGCCTATTTATTGGGGTCAGAAGGCTAATTGGACAACGTTGTATATTTGACATCAAACGACTTTTCACAAGCTGTCCTACTAGGCATGGCGCCAGGGAAAAAAAGATAAATGATTAGATAATAACATAGCGTGGGCTGGCCTTGTTATTCAAGACTCGTTGAGATCAGTGATAGACAGAGACAAATGACGTGAAGTTGTGAAAAGGTCTTTAAAGGCTTCCCGAACACTTTGAGAAGTTACAATAACAAGAAATAGAAAGTTCTTTTTGAAAATTTTCTTTAGATCTAATCCACATCATCATCATCATCATCAAACTCCATTAGAGTGAGGGCTTGAGAGGTTCAAATCCTCTCTTGCAAAAGCCCTGGACAGAAACCCTGCTGTCTTGCGTAGTGCATAAATGTCGCCATACAGGTCGAGAATTTTGGGTTTCCCAGACCTGTCGAGACGGAGATCAGCAAGTCTGGGGCAGTCAAACAGAATATGAGGCACGGTTTCCTCCTCTTCCCCACAGCGAGGGCACCGTCAATCAAAATTTGGCCCTAGCCGCGAGAAATATGAGCCAACAGGACAGTGGCCTGTCCTGCACTGTGCTATAATAGTATGCTCAGGCCTGGACAGCCTCCACCACGGGGAAGTGCGGTCAGGGCGCTTTATGCGCTCCTAGACTCCACGAACTTTTTGGGACTTGTCCCAGCACTCAAACCACTTTTCTTCTCTTTTTTGTATTATAGCCAGGGCTTGATGAAAGCTTGCAGCCTGTTCAGTGGGTGGAATTTGCCCTCCCTGGTGGGCCAAAGAGTCTACAGTTGTGTAACCAGTCACACCTATGTGACTCGGTACCCACTGCATTATTACAGGGGTGCCATAGCGTTGTTTAATGAAATGTGAAGCCATGATGACAGTGTTGATATTGGGATGAAAGCGTTGAATGTTTTGTCGGTTGGTGGAGAGGCCAGCTTCATAAGATAGTCTAGTGGCATGATGCATAAAAGACTGCATATGGATACGTCTTCTGCATCTCCAACCATCCACTAGTTTTCTAGCTGGGAGGTATTCATCCAGCCTTTTATACCGCTCCTAGCAGGTCAGTACTGTCCTTTCCCGCCTAAGGTATAGTGGACCTATATTTTCATCCGCATCTACTTAGTGCTTGGGACTGTATTTTATCAAGTTGTTCAAGAGCAGTCCTAGAGCCATAAATTTGCACAGGTAGGCTGTAGTCTATCTGTGATCGGACTGCTTCTAAATACAGGGATCGGAGCATGTCTGATCGGGCTCCCCACTTCGTGGATGCCAGCTTCCGCACAATGAAAACTTTCGCTGAGGCATTTCTTACAACATCCTGGATATGCTCACACATTTTTAGTTTGCGATCTAAAGTTACACCAAGGTACTTGGGTAACTTTTCCATGCTGAGAGCCACTCCGTTGAGGAAGAGCTGGAAAGATTGCCCGAAAATGCCAGTCCCGAGCGTGAACAGAGAATAGACCGTCTTGGAGGTGTTTATTTCTAGCCTCAATTTTTGTGTGTCTGAGCAGAGCGTATGATCTGATAGATCTCGTGACTTTCAAATTGGACATTTATTTATTGTTTTTTTAGCGGCCCCCGAAAGGGGAAAAGACTCTATTAGTTTTGTGTGAAATGTCTGTCCGTCTGTCCGTCCGTCCCGTTAAGATCTCGTAAACTAGAAAAGATATTGAAAATCCGACATCACAATATTTTAGACTGATGCAACAGCTACTTTTTTTTTTCTGAAAGCGAAAAATCTAATTTTTAAAATCAGTTTACGAGCAGTTTTTTAAACAGAAAAAGCTAATTAGTATGCATTAAAAGTTAAACCTGATTTAAAACGAATAGTAATCTTGTCAACGTAATTTTCCTAAACAATTTTTTTAATTACAAACTCCACGAAGAGATTGAGCCTTTTCAAAAGAAATAGATCAATTAAAAGACATCAGTTAGGCTGTTGGATGCGCGGTGGCTGAGTGGTAAAGCGCTTGGCTTCGGAACCTAGTGAAGACTGGGATTTTCAACTTTAGAATCTCTAGGCGCCTCTGGTTCAACTCAGCTCTAATGGGTACCTGACAATAGTTGGGGAAAAGTTAAGGCGATTGATCGTTGTGCTGGTACATGACACCCTCGTTAACCGTAGACCACAAAAACAGATGTGATTTTAAAACATCATCTGCCCTATAGACCACAAAGTCTGAAAGGGGAACTAGTTAGGCCAGGTTCACATCTAACTTTGCATTCACTTGCACCTATCCTTTGATCTGCTGTACCGTTAGGGCCGATTTTGAGTTTCCACACAAACTGTCTTTTGCAACCTTGTTTTACGTCTAATTGAGTTCTGTCCCTTTCAGTTCCACAATACAAGAGACTACCCCACCCCTGCCCTCACACATGAATAAAAACGTTGACGACCTGACAGTGAGTGTACTAACAGATAGTAGGACCACATTTTGGAAAAAAAAAAGGGGGGGGGGAGCTGTACGAATCATTATTTCAAAAATTGATGTGGATTTTGAGTTCTTCACAGAAATGCCTCATTCTCTATAATCAAAAGAGAGCATAAAGTTTGAGATTGTAAACATATGTTCACTTAACCAGTGTTTATACTTCTGTGCTTCAGTACTGCATACCTAGCAAGAATACTTCAGACTGGAACAAATGTAGCGCTTGTGCTGAAACATCCATTCTAGAGGTAAAGAAGAAACGAGTTGATCTCTGGATCAATTCTCTCATTTGATTGTGTCTAGTTCTCCAAGTAATAGGCCTAGTTTGACGTGTACGCTAACTATCGGTACAGTCAGGAACAAGCCTTGAAGCGGTACATCACAAGCTTGGGGTAAACGTTGGGAGAATAGCAAGAAATCATTGACAATGACAATTGGAGACAAAACACAACGACATTTGAGAAAAATTAGGTGCAATTACTTGTTCTTCTTCTTAAATTGGCTCAAACAGATCTGGTTTCAAATGAACTTTAGAAAAATGTGTTCTTTCCCCAGCTCCCAGCCCCTAATGAAATTTAAATTTTAAAAAAAGCGAACCTTCGACGAAATGCCATAGTTGCGTTTTGTATGTTTCTACGATTTATTTTGCAAACAAGTTTCACAGTAGGATCTAAATGCTACCTATTTGTATTTGTGTAATACTATGTATTTACACAATGTTTTTTAGTCCTATCAAGTTATTTCATTCCCAGTAAAAGTTGAAGGCTGCTGATATGTTTAGGATAAAATATCTACTGAAATGAGGTCGACGTTCTAATAAAGATTGACTAGTGTCTTAGGGTGACATGTGACATAAAACTTTCTGTGTCAATTGACAACAAATTTTCATTGACATGTGCCACGAAACTTTCAGCTATATGTGGCATCACAGTTTTTTGTGTGACAAGTGACACGTATCGAAATTGTATTTTTATTTTATGGCTGTGTGCAGCAATGTACAGGCTGAATGCAATACCAGTTAAGTTATTGTTGATTAAAAAAAAGGAAAAATGGTGGACGAAATAATGAATAAATGTCATAAGTGATTCTCTCAAGTCCGTAAAGATATTCTTGTTGACGAAAGCAAAGTAAAGTACCCCTTTTCAGACCTTGCAATCTCTAGGGCAGATGATTTAAAGGTCATCTGTTTCTGTGGCCTACGGTTAACTAGTGTGTAAAGTGGCCAGCACAACGACCAACCGTCTTTAATTTTTCCAAACTGATGTCATGTACCCTTTAGAGCAGGGTGGACTCAGAGGCGCCCTCAAGATCCCGAAATTCAAAATATAAGCCTTTACCGAGCTCCGAGCCCAGGATCCCAGTTTCGGAAGCCAAGAGCTTTACCACTCGGCCGCCGCCGCTTCCTTGTTTATGAAGCCAGCTGCAATTATAAAATGTACACACACGCATGTAAAACGTAAATCGCCCTATCTCTCTCTCTTACCATCGCCCTCTTTCTCTCTTACCATCGTCCTCTCTCTCTTACCATCGTCCTCTCTCTCTCTTACCATCGCCTTCTCTCTCTTACCATCGCCTTCTCTCTCTCTTACTATCGCCTTCTCTCTCTCTTACCATCGCCCTATCTCTCTCTTACCATCGCCTTCTCTCTCTTACCATCGCCTTATCTCTCTCTTACCATCGCCTTCTCTCTCTTACCATCGCCATATCTCTCTCTTACCATCGCCCTATCTCTCTCTTACCATCGCCTTCTCTCTCTCTTACCATCGTCCTCTCTCTCTCTTACCATAGCCTTCTCTCTCTCTTACCATCGTCCTCTCTCTCTCTCTTACAATCGCCTTCTCTCTCTCTTACCATCGCCATATCTCTCTCTGTTACCATCGCCTTCTCTCTCTCTTACCATCGCCTTCTCTCTCTCTTACCATCGCCTTCTCTCTCTCTTACCATCACCCTATCTCTCTCTTACCATCGCCTTCTCTCTCTTACCATCGCCTTCTCTCACTCTTACCATCGCCTTCTCTCTCTCTTACCATCGCCTTCTCTCTCTTACCATCGCCTTCTCTCACTCTTACCATCGCCTTCTCTCTCTCTTACCATCGCCTTCTCTCTCTCTTACCATCGCCTTCTCTCTCTCTTACCATCGCCTTCTCTCTCTCTTACCATCGCCTTCTCTCACTCTTACCATCGCCTTCTCTCTCTCTTACCATCGCCTTCTCTCTCTCTTACCATCGCCCTATCTCTCTCTTACCATCGTCCTCTCTCTCTTACCATCGCCTTCTCTCTCTCTTACCATCGCCCTCTCTCTCTCTTACCATCGCCTTCTCTATCTCTTACCATCGCCCTATCTCTCTCTTACCATCGCCCTTTCTCTCTCTCTTACCATCGCCTTCTCTCTCTCTTACCATCGCCCTATCTCTCTCTCTTACCATCGCCCTCTCTCTCTCTTACCATCGCCCTCTCTCTCTCTCTCTCTTACTCTTTCTCTTTTTCCCTTTCGTTCTCTGAACAACAAGTATTGACGAAAGACACATTATTTTAACGTCGCTAAGAGAATGAACAGTTGAAATTGTTCATAGTTTTGTATTTGCTGAGATTTGATCGTCTTCCTTCGCGAGGCTGAAGTTTAAGTGGCTGCACTACAGCAATCTACTTCTCTTTTGTGTAGTGCAATCTGAGAGAGAGAGAGAGAGACAGAGAGAGAGAGAGAGAGAGAGTCAGAGAGGAAAGCGACAAAGAAAGAGAGAGAGAGAGAAAGACAAAGTGATAGAAAGAGAGACTGGGGACAGAGAGAGAGAGAGAAAAAAAGAGATGTACCATGTTGTACACGATTATCTAAAGAACTGGAAACAACCACAACAGATTTGTATGCCATCAGAAACGTGTCATGTTCGTGAAGTGTCTGTGTAGAACTGATTGACGATTTTCTGTTTATAATTCAAGTTTGTCCATATAGTGTGACATTTGTCTTGAACTAAAATTGCTAGACACCTGTACGAAGTTACGGAACTTTCGCTGAAAAGTCCACGTTGCTATTTAAAAAATGGAAGTCTACGACAGTAGATAGATGGGAGACAACCTTTTTGCCTTTTTTATAGTTGTTTCCCATAGTTATTTTACGTGCCACTAACTTTATTTATCTTATATCGAGTAACTAATGCGTCTAAAAATAGAAACTATCTATATTAAAGCTTATTCAAAGTACACTTTAACACGTCCACGTGTGTTTTTTATGGGTCCAATTTTGTGCCCTGGGGCTCCGAATTTATTAAAGTTAAAATGCTATTAATGTTACCTACAATGAGGTGGCGATAATGAACCAAAGAAAATGTTCTTCCTATCCTATGTGCAATTCAAAGTAGAGTACAAACATTTTCATATTAACTAAGTACTAATACTTTTGTACCAACCCCTTAAAATAAATCCCGTCCATCTAAAACTGTTCTTTAAATGGACCCCCCAAAATATTTAAATTTCTCATTAGAAAAACATTTTTTTTTCTTTCACTACAAAACAGAATGTGTTCATTAAGCGTTGGAAAGCATTGACAGAATTACGAAGAATGTTTTGTAAAATGTTTTACATGTTTCGGATGTTCCTTCAAACCTCCCGCAGGACAACGGGGGATGGGAGCAGACAGGATTTGAACCCTCGCCCATAGATAAATCCGAAAGACAGTCCAGCGCGCAAACCGCACGACCAGGCAGCCATGACAAAGAGAAAGAGAGAGAGAGAGAGAGAGAGGATGAATTATTCAGGGGAATAAAATGGCGTAATAGATTGAAGAAGAATAAGGAACAATACAATCAAGCTTGTCTGTGCCATGTCTTCAGCATGAAAACCAAAAATAGATTAGAAAAGACTAAACTAGACTAGAAAAGACTAGACTAGACTAGAAAAGACTAGACTAGACTAGAAAAGACTAGACTAGACTAGAAAAGACTAGACTAGACTAGAAAAGACTAGACTAGACTAGAAAAGACTAGACTAGACTAGACTAGACTAGAAAAGACTAGACTAGACTAGAAAAGACTAGAAAAGACTAGACTAGACTAGACAAGAAAAGACTAAACTAGACTAGAAAAGACTAGAGTAGACTAGAAAAGACTAGAGTAGACTATACTGAACTAGATTTAGACCTGAACAAAATAAAGCATAAAAAAAAATCTACAGCAATGAAACGAGTACTTAGGATCATTAAAAACAAACGCTAGAACAAACCAAAGAATCAAAGATAATAGAGGTGAACAAAGATAATAGAGGGGAACAAAGATAATAGAGGTGAACAAAGATAATAGAGGTGAACAAAGATAATAGAGGTGAACAAAGATAATAGAGGTGAACAATGATAATAGAGGTGAACAAAGATAATAGAGGTGAACAAAGATAATAGAGGTGAACAAAGATAATAGAGGTGAACAAAGATAATAGAGGTGAACAAAGATAATAGAGGGGAACAAAGATAATAGAGGTGAACAAAGATAATAGAGGTGAACAAAGATAATAGAGGTGAACAAAGATAATAGAGGTGAACAAAGATAATAGAGGTGAACAAAGATAATAGAGGGGAACAAAGATAATAGAGGTAAACAAAGATAATAGAGGTGAACAAAGATAATAGAGGTGAACAAAGATAATAGAGGTGAACAAAGATAATACAGGTGAACAAAGATAATAGAGGGGAACAAAGGTAATAGAGGTAAACAAAGATAATAGAGGTGAACAAAGATAATACAGGTGAACAAAGATAATACAGGTGAACAAAGATAATAGAAGGGAACAAAGGTAATAGAAGGGAACAAAGGTAAACAAAGATAATAGAGGGGAACAAAGGTAAAAGAGGTGAACAAAGATAATACAGGTGAACAAAGATAATAGAGGTGAACAAAGATAATAGAGGGGAACAAAGGTAATAGAGGTGAACAAACCTAATAGAGGTCAACAAAGGTAAAAGAGGTGAACAAAGATAATAGAGGTGAACAAAGATAATAGAGGGGAACAAAGGTAATAGACGTGAACAAAGATAATAGAGGTGAACAAAGATAATAGAGATGATCAAAGATAATAGAGGTGAACAAAGATAATAGGGGTGAACAAAGATAATATAGGTGTGGTGAAATAGTTAGTATTTGTTTATGTTTGTGTAACGTCGTGAGAATGTGTTCACAACATTGATTTAGTGTGCTACTATCCAAGTCTCTTTCGTCAGTTCATGTGTCGTTCTAGTTTAATAAAGCCTTGTTTTAGGTTACTCTTCAGTGTTCCTTTATTTCTTATTACAATTTATTAAACTAGAAATTTTCAATTCTATGGATCTATGTGTCTCGTGTATCTTATTTGGATTTTCGTTCAACACTATTCTCAGTCTGTAAGTAAGAATTGTAATACAAATGGAGCGTCTATTTAGGCCAAAAGAGCTAGACATAGAGCCTAGCACGCCATCGGCTGCCGAGAAGTGGCTGCACTGGCTCAGAACATTTGAGAATTTCATCTCCTCAGTCTCTCATTGCGAGATTGACAAAAAGAAATTACTTGAAAACTACGTTTCTTCGAGCGTATTTCAGTACATAAGTGAGTGTACAACGTTCGAAGAATCAATCAAAGTTCTACAAAATGTCTACGTGAAACCTAAAAGCGAAATTTTTGCACGGCACATGATAACTCTATGTCGACAAGAGAACGGACAAACCGTTGACTCCTTCCTACTTAAGCTTAAAAGTATGGCCAAAGACTGTGACTTCAAAGCTGTCACCGCTGAAGAACATAGAGATATCTTCGTAAGAGACGCCTTCATTACTGGACTGGCTTCAAACAGCATAAGGCTGCGACTCTTAGAGAAATCTACTCTAACTCTACAGTGTGCCTATGAAGAGGCAAGACAACTTGAATATGCCCATAACCATGCCATGGCGTATAACATCTACTCTGAAACTCCATGTGGAGCCAGCGCCGACGTGGAGAGCCTTTCTCCAACAACAAAACTAGAACACGAGGTGAGTGCGGCGACTAGTAAAAGATGCTTCTTTTGTGGATACAGCCCACATCAACGCTTTAGATGTCCAGCCCGTGACGCTACATGCAACTTGTGCGGCAAGAGGGGTCATTTTCAGAAAGTCTGTAGATCGACCAGACAGACACTCAAATCTATAACCTCAGCCATAGTGAAAGCAGATGATGAGACGTCACGGACTACAACCGTTGGATCTTCCTGGGCATCGACACCAGCGTCCGGCCTTACTAAATCTATAATTTCAATACTGGTCAATGGAGTACCATTGAAGGCTCTCGTAGATACGGGGAGCAGTGAAAGCTATATATCTTCTTCAATTGCTAAAAGGTACAAATGGAAATTAGAAATGTCCAGAAACAGAATCTACATGGCCTCTACACATCTTTCTCGCACTACTCACGGACATATTTTCGCCAAAATAAAGTACAAAGACGAACAATACGAAAGTGTGAAGCTCTCACTACTAGACGGACTAGTATCTGATGTAATCTTAGGACTAGATTTCATCAGCCAGCACGAAAAACTGATGATCCCATTTGAGGGAAAACGAAGCACTCTTCAGGTCTGTACGCTGAAAGCTGCACGAGTTGAAGCCCCTCACCTCTTCGCTAATCTTGCTCCTAACTGCCACCCCATAGCCACTAAATCTAGAAAATATTCTATGCCTGACTCCAAATTCATTCAAACTGAAATCAAGAGACTTCTATCTCACAAAATTATTGAACCTTCCACGTCCCCGTGGAGAGCTCAAATAATTGTAACAACGAATGAAAGGCACAAAAAGAGAATGGTTATCGACTATAGTCAAACCATCAATCGATTCACTTACCTCGACGCGTACCCCGTGCCAAAAGTTGATGAACTAGTATATGAAATATCTAAATATTTAATATACAGTACATTTGACCTCAAAAGCGCTTACCACCAGATACCTATCAGGGATGATGAAAAGCAGTACACGGCGTTCGAGGCTTGCGGAAAGCTTTATCAGTTTTGCCGCATTCCTTTTGGAGTGACAAACGGGGTTGCTGCATTTCAAAGGACGATCAACACAATAATTGAGGAGGAAGGGCTACAGGATACGTTCGCTTACGTGGATAACGTTACCATCTGCGGACGTGACTCCATCAGCCACGACCAGAATCTACAGAGATTTCTCAACGCCGCTAAAAAGTACGGTATCACATTCAACGATGATAAAAGTGCTATTGCGACTGATAAAGTATGCCTCCTAGGCTACGAAATCTCACAAGGGCAATTAAAACCAGACCCCGAAAGATTTCAAGCATTGAGAAATCTACCTCCACCACAAGACATGAAATCACAAAAGCGAGTGATTGGACTACTGTCCTATTATTCTCAATGGATCCCAAATTTCTCCAACAAGATCCATTTATTGGTGAACAACAAAACCTTTCCTCTCCCTGAACAAGTACAAGAAGCTTTAAAACAGCTAAAACATGAACTTGAAAACGCTGTTGTGTCGACGATAGATTATAATCGACCACTAATAGTCGAAACAGATGCCTCTGACATCGCGATCGCCGCCACTCTTAATCAAGACGGCCGTCCTGTCGCCTTCTTTTCAAGAACACTCACTAATAGTGAACGCAGACACTCTGCAGTTGAAAAGGAAGCATACGCTATCGTAGAAGCCCTGAGAAAATGGCAACATTACCTTATCAGTAGACCCTTCACATTGTTTACAGATCAACGCTCAGTGTCCTTTATGTTTGACCAGCAAAACAAGGGCAAGATCAAAAACGAAAAGATACAAAGATGGCGACTGGAGCTTAGTTGTTTCCAATATGACGTCGTATATCGACCCGGGAAACAAAACGCTGCGGCGGATACCTTTTCAAGAAACCACTTTGCGTCAGCAATGACTGGAGAAGACCTCAAACTGTTACACAACAACCTCTGCCACCCAGGGGTCACGAGACTCCTCCATTTCGTTCGGACTAAGAACTTACCTTTTTCCTGCGAGGACGTCCGCAAAGTGGTAAACCAATGTAAAACTTGCGCTGAACTGAAGCCTAGATTCTTTAAACAGTTTTCAGGCACCCTCATCAAGGCTACCCAACCATTTCAGAGAGTAAGCATCGATTTTAAGGGGCCACTCCCATCTGCTACTCAAAATAAATATTTATTAACAATGGTGGATGAGTACTCACGCTTCCCATTTGCCTACCCATGTCCCGATATGTCCTCATCTACTGTCATAAAGTGTTTAAATCAGCTGTTTTCCTTAGTTGGGATGCCAGAGTACGTCCATTCCGACAGAGGTACGTCCTTTATGTCGAAGGAGGTGCAATCCTTTCTGCACGAGAGGGGAATAGCTACAAGTAGAACAACCGCTTTTAATCCTTCAGGCAACGGGCAAATTGAACGACTAAACAAAACTCTATGGAACGCTGTTACTTTAGCACTGAAAGACCTCGATCTCCCGATCTCAAGATGGGAACTTGTCTTGAACCAGGCCCTATACTCGATTAGATCATTACTATCTACGGCAACAAACGAAACTCCACATGAGAGAATTTTCCGGTTCAACCGGAAATCCTCCTTCGGGATATCTATCCCCACTTGGCTATCCAGCCCAGGTCGAGTGTTGCTGAGAAGAGAGAACAGATCTTCAAAGTATGATCCTCTCACGGAAGAAGTCGAATTACTGATGTGTAACCCCCAATATGCCGTGGTACGGTTGCCCAGCGGTAAAGAGGAGACGGTCTCTCTAAGACGCTTGGCTCCCAACCCCTCCCCATCCACAACAACAAGTGAACCTTCGTCCTTCGCGCAGGGTGAGGATAATGAATATCCTCCAGAAGCTCAAAACATGGAAGTACCAGTCAACACCCCTACGGTGATACAAGAAAGGAAAGAACCCCTGGAAGGCTCTGAGGATCTCCGAGCGCTTCCTCTTGAAAATACACAGAACCATCATACCCCACTTGACGCTCAGGAACTCATTAGTGACTCCCAAACTGTAGAGCATGATAGTCAACCCCGTTACAACTTAAGAGAGAGAAGAACCAGACCGAACTATAGAGTCTAGAGTTGTTTCTCTATTACTCTACTTATACTGACTACATAAACTGGCATTGTTTATCCCTTGCTACTGATACTAGAATTTATTTGTTCACTTACTTACATACATGTCTACTTACCACACTATTTGCTATTGCTTAAAACAGAAACTAGTAATTGTTTATACGTCCTACTACAGATACTGGTTTTTAGGTTTCTTTGTATCACTCCTCATTATTGTTTACAAGAGAAACTAATATTTCGACACTATTTATTGATCTATTGTATTGCAGGCACTGGCATTCTCTTTTTATTTATGCTATGGCCTACTATATTACTATACTTGCTATTTTAATTCTAGGCGGGGTGAATGTGGTGAAATAGTTAGTATTTGTTTATGTTTGTGTAACGTCGTGAGAATGTGTTCACAACATTGATTTAGTGTGCTACTATCCAAGTCTCTTTCGTCAGTTCATGTGTCGTTCTAGTTTAATAAAGCCTTGTTTTAGGTTACTCTTCAGTGTTCCTTTATTTCTTATTACAATAGGTGAACAAAGATAATAGAGGGGAACAAAGAAACAACAACAATTAATATTATAAACAATTATTTTATAGGATTCCCCTCGCAAGTGTGAGATCTTATCAATAACAGATGTTATGTCCTATGTACTGTACACTCATGGTATTAACCTGTCGTGCTAAAGAGGAGAATTGAACCGTGTGATGTCATTAGTAATTTTGGTTAATAAGTGTTTTATTATTCTGAGTGTGTTGCTCTGAAGTAGGTATGGAACACCGTTGTGCTGCTAAATATTTTTGACAAAGTTTCATAGCTGTCTAAGTTTTTAATAGTAATACAAGTCTAGAACGATATCTAATAGATACCTTGTACTTATCTATGTGTCTCTAAAAATATACTTATATGTTTATATCTATTTATCTATCTAACGTTTCTTCCTCTCACTCTCTCTCTCTCTGTACAATACATGTATATATATATATATATATATATATATATATATATATATATATATATTATATATATATATATATAATTGTTTCGTTTGTTATGTTTTACTTAATGGTCGACAAAGCGATAAAGTGACTTCACATTTTAAATGCTGGCCGCGTTTTTTTCATCGCTATTTCCTATTTCTCGGTCCATCTGTATTTGTGAATATGCCCCCACGTGATTGCTATTATTCCGCTGAGTTCAAGTGACGTCTGGACGTGTGAAGAGCAATGTAAGGCTCTGAAGTTTGCAGGTTTCCGTGCCGATAGCTGTGAAACCACCGCATTTAAAGACGCAGGGAATAATTTAGTGGGCGAGTTTTGCGCCTCAGTGCTTCCCCTCCTGTCTACCCACACGTCGAGTGGGCTAAATATAAAGAGGTTGGGGTGGGGAATTGAAGGTGCTTTTTGTTTGGGAGGGGGGTGGGAATGCGTGGAGAGGAACAGGAACAAAGGAAGAAACGAAGGCTACCATAGAAGAAAAACAAAATAGAAAGGACCCCGGACAATTTCAGGCTTCTTTCAACAGTAGCAACATCCCGCTTTTTCCCAGCTTCTGCAATACAAAATGAACTAATTGCAACAAGATAAGTTTAATCAAACTTAGCCAGTGAAGCATGACGGGCCTGGGCAGGCACAAAAGCTATACAAAAACAATATCTACCATTCAGCAGTCCTACTGTATTCATCTTGATTCCGTGTCGATACATAGAGCATCAAACGTAGTAGGAAAACAAAACAACATTGTTTCAAAATAAATCGCAAAAGTTTTAAAAATTCTTTAGAAATAAGAGTTCTGCCCCTAGATGTCAAGATGTTTTTTAATATCAGAACCTGAAGTCTTGTCCAATGCAGATGTCTGTTATTAGGTCATGCTTTTTTTTTTAATACAAATAAGTTCAAGAACATTTAATGACTCAATTTCTAGCTTTAATATTTTACCATTTTGGATTAAGAGTAATATCTTACATTTTCGAAATGTATTAAGTCTTATTGCCTTTCTTCATTCGCTTTTCTAATATATTTTATTTTATCAGTTAACTTTTCACAAAGCTTATATCAAATCTTACAATACAAGAATAAATTAAAAATAAATAACTTATTGATTAATTAGCTATTATAATTAATTGTTTTGTTTGGTATCTCGAACATGGGAAAGAAATTGTACTTCACTGAAGTGGTGGTTTAAGCTGAATTAGTTCCCATTATAGGTAACCGCGTTAAGGTAGGTTTGAATCAAATAATGGATAACTATAAAAACAAATTATTTTCCTACACAACTCACTAGCTGAGTGGTTACAATGTCGGCTTGAAGAGTCACGAGTTTGAATTGAGTTCGTTCCCTTTTTAAAAAAAAAATGCTTTAAAAAAAAACGATTACGGTCAAATTCACCCAGAGATCCACCCCCCCCCTCCTCCTTTTCTCTACTGGTCCAGAGAAATGATAGATAGGATCATAGCGTAGTCAGAAAGCTAAAAGCATGAAAGCGCTAAACATAAAATTATTTTTATGATTTGTTTCTAATCACCCAGATGTATTGTTGTTCGTCTAGACTCTAGATCTATTACATACGCAATTCCATGACTGATCCAAACTAAATGATACAAGTACACATAATATGTTTATTTTATTTTTAAATGTTTTTCTTGTTAAAAAAGAAATTGTTCTTTCAATGTATGTACTGTATGAATGTGAAACGAAAACATGCAAATAATTATATAGATAAGAAGTTCATTATGAATCGTGAGAAAAAGTGTATTAATTTATCAACCAAGCATTCTGCCGCCATAGGATCAATGAAAAGTAATATGGACTTTTCATTTTTAGTTATCACTCGACGGTTGGTTATAAGATAATGTTCAGCCCCGCAGCAGTAAATCTTTATACGTTTATTGGATATAAGTTATCAGTAAAAACGTTAGTATGTAACATGTTGATAACATATAATTTAAAAAAAAAAAGCGGTAACGTTGTTATTATGAATCCAGTGATATCTGCTTTCTCAACTTATAGTTGGTGCCCTGATGAAAGGATAGACAAGCAAATCAAAGAAAGGTTCCATCAAAGACTCTCCTTAACCCAGTCCGGAAATTTCCAGACTCCAACATGATACACTTTCTTAACCTAAAAAAATGTCCCGATATTCTTGATTATAAATGATGTTAGATTTAGGTAGGAAGCGTTTTAACTTGGATTTACTACCTATGAAGGGGGATCGAGGTTCGACACCCGACTCGGGCAAAGTTGTGCTTACTGAGCGCCTAAAGGCAGCAAGGAAAACCTTCTCCCAGATACCCCCCCCCCCCCACAACGGTCCCTTTATGAGATTGGACCAAAGCGCTATAAGCATGAAAGTAGCCCTATATTTAAAAAAAGCCATAATTTGAATAGGACAATGGAAGCCCTCCCCCCTTTTTCAAACTGCCTTTCTTAACAACAGTCTGGTAGAGAGCAGGGGAGATGTCAATTAGTTATATCCATATTACCGATGGATCATATTCAACATGTTGGGGTTAAATATAGAAATATTGGGTATCGGAAATTTGACCACCGGGAAAAGTGGTCACCGGTAATATTGTCAATTTTTGACAATGCGTAAAAATGGGCACAGGAGAAATGGACACTCTTTAACCTTCATTTTTAAGATAACTTGAATGTGTTAACGTATACTATATTCATAGGGTACGATCTATTGGGGATGCTAGCCCAACAAGAATGATTTTGTAAATCTTTTCATAACACAAAAAGAAAAATTGACAAAACAGTAAAAAAAAAAAAAAAAAAAAAAGAGCAATCAAAATGGTTTTGAATAAAATGTCATTATGATATGGAAGTCGTAGGTAGGTGATACTATCTCATACGATTCAAAGATGTCACACTCAAAATGGAAACGCCCATACCAGAACATTCAGAAAGAAGCTAGGGCGAAAAGTCTCTGCATCATTCCTGACCACTGGACTTACTGGGATAAGTTACTCCCAATAGCTTAGTGGGAAGCGTAGTCGAGAGGCAAGTTCGCTTGAACTTTGCTTGGCTTGGCTACCTAGAAGGGGGCTCGAGGTTCGACACCCGACTCGGGCAGAGTTGTGTTTACTGAGCGCCTAAAGGCAGCACGGAAAACCAACTCCTAGATACCCCCTCACCCCACCGGTCCACAAAAGCTTTTGGACCAAAAGCGCTCTGAGCATGCTATAAGCATGAAAGTAGCGCTATATAAATGCTATAATAATAATAGCTTATGGCTCAATAGTTCACAGAATCATGTATTGGTTTCAAACTGTCAACAAATAATCTCACCTTTTGATATAGTTTATAAATATTAATAATAATATTAAAGGAATGGTAAATATATTTGTATCGTTTACTTAAACAAAAAAAGGATTGCTGTTAGAGGCAAGCTAGAGGGAGAGTGTGCAAGATAAAGCGTCGAGGAATTATCTCCGTTGTTACCTTGACAAATGACCAACACCAAACAGCTGTAAGACAACACAGTGCATCACAAGGAATGTCACGAACAGCTGTGACATTCCAGCAGCAGACGTGAAACGTGCCTCGCTATTGTAACCCCGCTATTGTAACCCCCCCCCCCCCCGCCAAAAGACCACCTGTTATCCTAGATAAACAGGTAGCCCCCCGACTGTTATCACCACTACTTCGCGGCCAGGTAAACCACTACACAGAGAACAAAGCCCAGGCACGGGCATACCAAACCAACAATAAATAACAACAACTGCATTTCTAGTTAGCTTCCGAGCATTACCATGAATGTCATAAGTCGCTTAAGTTTGAACAAAAAAAAGGCAGAAATAGGATTTAAAAAAAAAGGATTTAGATAGAAGTGGTGAAGATAAAATTACATTCACCTTCTATCGTACTTCACCGCCACAAAGAAAGATAGTTTCAGTGGTAGTGTCCTTGTGGAATAGAAAGCAATCAGTGCTTACAATGTAAGACTTCATTTGTTAGAAATCCTTTTTTGAGTGGTTGAGAGGCAAAATGCTTTGCTGTCTATCATGGGGGCTTGAGTTCGAATCCTGACTTAAGCAGAGTTGAGTTTAGCTGATACCCCACACCCACCACTGGTCCATAAACGAGATTGGAATATAGCGCTCTGAGCATGCTTTAAGCATGAAAGTCTCTCCATATTACGAGCGATTTAAAGAAGCGAATAAACCTCGTTATTAAGATACTATAAAGATACAATGTATTCTTGGCTGGTTAAGATGAGTCTTATAGATTAATTAATTTCAACGTATAAACTAAAAAAAACTGTACTATGAGGACAAGATTTTTGTGAGAGCTAAGATTTGATTGAATACTATCTAATTTGTATGTTGACCGAACTGTATAAATAAACCAAACATTCTTTCGTCGGCTTTGTTGCTAGGGTAAATATTATTTCTTTCCCGGAAGTATGTGATTGCGTGTAGCCAGGAAGTTTGTTTTGTCTGGGCCGGAAGTGCATGTTGGTAATCCATTGTTGGCTTGAAAGTCTGCGGTTTTTGACCTGGGCCTAGAGTACAATAGTACAATCAACACGGGGGACTGCTGGAACTTATCAAAGCTTTGTGTGATGTGGGCTCTAGGGCTAGTCCACTCAGTATTAGGTAGTTGGATCTGCGGGTGATAAGTTCCTTTTAGAGGGGCAAGCTCCAACCCACTTTGACACGTACGGATTTGCAATAAAATAATTTACTTTTCATTTTTAGCGATCTCAGTCGGTAAAAGTCTTATTGGATTTGTGTTGTTTGTCTGTCATTTCGTAGGTCCGCCAGTCACGTTTAATTTTTAATAACAAAAAAATGGCTAATAAAAATCCTATCTCTTTATCTCTTGTTTCGTGCGTAAAACTGCGATCACAGCAAAAGTCGATTTATTAAAACTTTGCAAGGAAAAATGGAGCGTTGTACTTTCTAAACATAAATTTCTCTATGGAGCGTTGTACTTTCTAAACATAAATGTCTCTGTCTCAAGGGAAACGTGAACACTTAAGACGCTCATATACTATGAGATTCTTTGTTGTAGTCGTCCGCAACACGGTTAGCCAAGTAAACTGCTAGATGGATGGCTGCCTGGTCGTGCGGTTTGCGCGCTGGACTGTCGTTCAGATTTATCGATGGTCCAGGGTTCAAACCCTGCCCGCTGCCATCCCCCGTCGTCCTGCGGGAGGTTTGAACTAGGAAGTAATTATCTTCAACTCTGAAGGAACATCCGAAACATGTAAAACATTTTACAAACAAACATTTTTAACAACTGGAGAAACTTTACAAGGGCCGTGAGTTCCAAACTGAAAACTACAACAGTAGACAGAAGCAAACGAAAAAAATAAATAAAAACTAAATCGATCAGAACAGACAATGTCAGCATAAATTGTGGAGAAGCATATAGGGCACAGATGGGTTAGCCTAGCCACGTGATAAACTGCTCTCCACATTTATCTTCGGACGTGAGGACAAGGTCATTAAACAAATAAATTATGCAAGTGAAAAAGATTTTAAAACTAATCAGCAACCTTAGATCAACACAAAGACCATTTCTCAGCTCTTCAGACCAGATGGTGGGACATATGCATGCTAGTCTCTGAGCCATTCAAGTGTTTCGTAATTGAGTTCAACGGCAGGTCGAATTGGGCAATGGGACAAAGAAGGGAGATGTCGTAATATTTCACGGTCAAAACATTTTAGTTATGCACCTGATTTAATTATGTGTTTTTTTTTCTTTTATAATGTGTGTTAGCGTGTATTAGTGTGTGTGTTAATGTGTATGGATCGATGTATCAATGTGTAAATCTATATGTGTATCAGCGAGTAGTAGTGTATCCATCAATATTTAAGTCTGTGCAATGCTAGATTTGTGTAAGTTGAGGCTTTGGACAGGAATTTTGTGGAAGCCCCTCATTTGAAGAGGCTTTGGGAAGGACTTTTTTTGAGGCCTTTCTTTTAAACACTTGACAGAAAATGTAATAACTGCTAGAGCACTGACACATTGGAGTTTTGCACATTGAAACTTGTTTTTGTTTTTTCTTAGTATGCATATTATTTTTTTTTTTGTTTCATTTTATCGAGCCCCCACCCCAGTGGTCCAATGTTAGGCCCAGGGCGTATGCACTGTTGTAACAGTGGCCCTCAGTGTGTATATGTGTTTGCATCAGTGTCTACATCAGTGAGTATATGGATCAGTGTGTATATCGGTGAATATATATGTCTACATAAGTGAGTATATGGAACAGTCTGTATATCCGTGAGTATATGTGTCTACATCAGTGAGTATATGGATCAGTGTGTATATCAGTGAATATATGTCTTCATCAGTGAGTATATGTGCTTACATCGGTGTGTGTGAATATGTGTTTACATCATTGAAGCAATGTGTCGAACTTTTGTGGGTTTTTTCCCCTTCTTATCACCATCTGTGTATTGAAATTCTTCCCTCTCTAGTTATCACGTCACGTGGACAACAAAGATGAATGATCCAGTTAATTTGATAACAGGAACACACATAGTTTTATGAAGCGAAATGAAATCAAGAGACGTAGACACTAGAGCCACCAGGCTGAGTAGATGAAAGTCTACTTATATAATGAGGTCCAATGAAAGCCGTTCTATAGATGGCACATACATCTATTCAATGCAAAGTTCTCCAGAATGATTGTTGTATCTTTCATTATTAATAAAAAGAAATGTCATTGTAAAAAAAATGTATGCTCTAATTGAAAGAAACTAAAACAGATCCAAAGAGAACTACAGATGATAGAGTTGTTTAAGGAAACTATTTTAAACAAGATTACAAAGAGAGTTTGTGTTGCCACACAAACTCAGAGGCGCTGGTCGACTGAGGATGGCATCGAGCAAGGTATGAAACCAAGACCGTAGAGAAATCAGTCCTGCGCGCTAACCGCATGACCAGGCATTGCTCTTAATCTAATGACAAAGTGGTTACAAACTAATAGCCTACTATTGATAATATACCTACACATCACAGAATGACAACTACCGGATATGTACGATATGTCAGTAGAGCGATTTTAGATAATCTTTTGGTATTGAGCATTTTCATTTAAATGGAACTAGAATGAGGATGTAGATCTACCTAAATTAAACTGCTAATTTAGCACTCTCAATATCTATATCTACTAGATCTAGATCTAAAATATATATTTGTGATAATGTAGATGTAATTTAGATAAGATTTATATAAAAAACACAAGATAATCAATTAATAGACTAATTGCAATATGAAATATTAAAATAGTAGATTAGTTTTAGTATTTTATAACATAGCAATATTGACAATCTAGACTTTAGAAAAAAAAATCTACACTTTAAGCCTAGAAATTTAAATTATAGATCTTGATCTAGTCTAAATCATGGCTGTCTGGTAGTGCGGTTTGCGCGCTGGACTGTCGTTTGGATTCATCGATGGTCCCAGGTTCAAACCCTGCCCGCCCCAACCCCCGTCGTCCTACGGGAGGTTTGAACTACAACTCTAAAGGAACATCCGAAACATGTAAAACAACCAACATTCTAAACTAGACCAAGAAATTCTCGATATAGATTCTATAATGATTTTTAATTAGAACTTAGATCTAAATCTAGTTTTAAAAATCTAGATCTAGTGTAAAAAATCTAGATTAGATCTAAATCTAGCTATTATGTCTTTTTAAAATGCGAGTCACATTACGAGGTTTAATAAACTTTACTATACCGAGTTGTTTTAGCATTTCATTTAAAGAATTTATTCCATATGACGTCAAAGGAAAAAAATCCAATACGTTACACGACCTAGTTAGACTAAAAAATATCATCTATACGAGCAGCTTTTTGAGGGTTCATAGACATTGGTGCACCGAGTGATTTCTTTTAACATTTCATTTAAAGAATTAACTCCATATGACGTCAAAGGAAAAAAATTCCATTACATCACACGTCCTAGTTAGACTAAAAAATGTCTTCTATACGAGCAGCTTCTCGAGGGATCATAGACATTGGTGCACCGAGTTTGTTCTTTTAGCATTTCATTTGATGGGCTAGTTAGATTTAATATATATATATATATATAAGGATTAAAGACGCTTCTGTTTGTAATGTCTGTCAGTCTGTCTGTCCTTCATGTTAATAGCGAGAAAAAAAAGACTAAAAGCTATTGAAAATCTGATTAAAATTTAATTTCCCGTCCGAAACATCGCATTAGTTTTAAGTTTCTATAAAAGAATATTCAGGATGTTTATATATTTATAGTGAGAGAAAAAAAGAAATCCAGATTAATGAAATGCCGTTAATTAAATTTGTGGGATGGTCTGTTTTGAAAATTAGATGTACCATAGCCTTATGGAGATTTTTTCAAACCATACTTTGGTGTTAGGAAGTTGTTTTTCTTAAAAATCAGAGCATAATATTAACGATAATTAGATTTTCTAACGTTTTAGATAGAAAGTTAAATGTAGTGTAAGAGAGAAGTGCGATTTTACATAAATAGAGTTAAACTATTTTTCAAACAAAATCCGGAACAACCAATTTTTGTAAATGAGAAAATTATTTGTTTTATTTATTAGAAGAGGGATTTCAAACATTTAATAGCGTTATTTGATTTTCCATATAAAATTCGGATCATTTTTGGCGACAATTTGTAAGAAAATTAAGGTAATGTAGGTCGATTTCTTTTTCGAAACAAAATCTGGAACATTCTCTACCGATTAAACAACTTTTATTATGTTTGGACAAGACAATGAACTGTAAACTAAATCTAAAAATTGATTTTCAATAATCGTTTCTAGTAAATTACTTTCTTATTTTAAAATCCTGAATAACCTATTGTCGATATTTTTGAAAAGAAATTAAATTATTCGACATAAATTTGTTTTAAAGATAAAAATTCGGAACAATTAATATTGATAAATAAACTATAGGGACGTAGTGTCAAAGAATATAAGTGTAATATTAGTCAATTATGCAATTTCAAACAATCATTTGACATAATTTATTTTTTATAAAACAATATCCGAAACAACTTTATAGTTAATGAAATATAAATCAGTATAGATATTTTTATTTATCATTTATATGCTATTTACATAAAAAAAACCGGAACAATATATTAAAGATCATGTGTTTCTTGCAACGTTTAAGCATGGAAATAAAATCTAATATAAGTTTGAAGAGCAAACAAATATTCATTTGCATTGATTTGTTTTTCACAAAACATCCGGAACAATCTATTATAGATACTTAAAACTATTGCAATATTTCTGAATGAAAAATTAAAGGTTAAATCAGTTTTACAATAGCCTGTAGTGTTATTTGTTAATCTAATCGTGACGGATAGACCGACCAACAGACAAAACGCACAAAAATATTCTTTTTTTATTCGGATGTGGGCACTTAACAAAAAAAAAGTTTAAGGAATTGGTTTAGTACCTGATCATGTTGCGACGTTACGCTACTGCACGAAAGTCGCTGCATAAAAAGTCCATTTTTAAAAATGTGCTTGATATTTACATACAAAGTGCATTATTAGCCTTTATAAATAAACAGAAATGTTTTCACTTAATTTTAGCAGCTAGTTGACCAGAAAAAAAACATCTTTAACTATTATTTATATTTGTTGTAAACATTTCCTGTACATTTTATAAATATTGTTACGTATTTCAGAATCTTCTGGCTAAATGTACTAGTAAGCACACAAATAAAAACACTGTAATGAACTTGACGACTCAACTTTCAGCTTCATATAACTTTATTGACTATTAACTCTAGCAATTCGTCACTGTAACATGTATCGTAGAAAACTGTACAATATCTGATAGTTTACAGTTAGCTATACTTCGTTGCAATTCATCTCTTCACTTCGTTGCAATTCATGTCTTCTCAACTTGCATCGAGCCGTATTCCACAGAACAGACCAACGACACACTTCCCAGTGTCGCTCCAGGTCTCCCAAAGCTGAACCAAGTCGTACTCAAAGTCTACCGAATCAGAGCCGCACACGTCTTACATCGACTGTAACGGCTTAAGTCCACTGTAGTTCGTTGTATAGACTTTAACGACAGAAGTCCACTCCAGTTAACTCTACCCTAGTTAACTTGCATCGAGTCGTACACTCTACTACTGTCTCGCACAGTAGACAACAGTACCGACGACTCACTCACGACTGACTTTCACATTAACTCTCTGGCTTATATAGAGTCCATAATCACTTCTCCAAGGTTGCACGAACACTGCAAGTATCTTCTGGAATAACACGTGAGGAAACGTCACATCCTGTCTTTGTTTATACATGTACATTCCAGAGAACACTCGCTGCTGTGTTATCTCGTCGGGGTCACACGTTAACCTCTTCCTGTCACTGGTCATTTGTAACAATATATTTGACTTAGTGACACTGAAAATACACCAATTTTGTCCGTCCTTGTTAGCATATTATAACATTGCCTCCCTTAAATTTACGTAATTGTTTCAGAATTGGTGTATTTTTATGAAAAAATCACTTGCATAATTAATTTTATAAATTAAACGGTTTGCTTTTTGAAAACCAAAAGTAGCCGTTGCACCTAAACTTTTCAAGCCCCATTTAATGATGAAATAATATTTTTCATATCTCTTCTAGTTTTTGAGATCTGAGTGTGACAGACGGACAGACGGACTGATGGACTTTTTGCACAAACCTAATAGCGACTTTTGCCCCTTACGGGAGCCGCTAAAAATTTCCCATCATTAATACTTCTACTATGGTAAAATTATTGGCCAGATTTTTAAAATTTTCATTATCATTGACAAAAAAAAAAAATAAAGTTCATAATAGTTTAGAAACAAAAAGGTACAGCTATTTATTTCTTTTTATTGAACTGAAAGTTACAAAAAAAGTCACACCTTTTTTTTTAATCTCATGTAGCGATAGGTGGGGTGAGAATGTGTATATTTTACCACCGTATCTTTGTTGTAAATTAAATATGGTTGGTAGGCATTCGAGGATCCCCTCTACCCAGAGTCACAAACTTCTTAGCGCCGATGCCTCAAAGTGTCAATTGTGACTTGTGTTCAATTATTATTAAATCGCCATTACCGAAAGTCTATTAATAAAATTGTTTTTATCAACTCACTCTGTCTGCCTGTCTGGGTAAATTCTTGTACACATTTTTTCTCTCAATTCCCATTCTCGAATCAAGGGGAAATCTCGCACAAACATTTATAGTCAGAGACAATACATGAATCAATTAAAAAATTGTACCAATTAGTTAATCAATTGTTGGTTAATAATTAATTTATTTTAATAGAAAAGGGAAATAAACCATGTAGTATCGCCATATGGTAATGATTGTGCAGTGCTTTTCCTAAATTAAACTTTTTTTTTTCAAAACTATGTTTATAATTAGTTTGCTAAACAATCTGCTTATTCGTATATTATAAAAATCATGATAGTCAAAATAAAGTTGCTTGTTTTGCCTTTTCGCATGACATGTTTAACATTTAATTGAACGGCTCGTTATGTCAGAGATAGACTAAGGCCTCCTTCATCTACCCTGCCCCTGCATCCTCTTACTTTTACATATTGTAGATGACTGTCAATTATCTTTCAGTAGACAGAGTTCATTAAAACAGTGTCACGGTCAGGACACATCTACTTTGTGTTGAAACCAAGGGAGAAGAGATTTACTCCTGAGAACACTGCTTGTGTGCTCTGTCTGGAACCAGAGGAAGATGAACAGAGAGAATAGACGAATATCGCCTCGGGTAAAGTTATGAATCATCAGAACATAAGATCGACCCTCCCCCACCCTGTCCCCTGCGTATCAATTGACTCTTACTCTTACCGATCATGGCCCGTTTCCTCCTTAAAGGACGTGTCAACATCTAATTGTCTCCCCTGTTGAACCAATCCACGAGTTTACTAGCAGGTGGGAGAGGAGTGGAGACAAAAAAGGGAAAGTACTCTGGGCGCTTGAAATAAACTGCAGACGACAAAGGTGTGTGCGGGCGTGAGGAGGGGTCGGAAGGTAAACAGGGCACCGGTCAGCCTTGTGATCGCGAGTACTGAAAAAAAAACGAGTGAGCCCATCTAACTGGGTTATGTTGCCATTCATTCAACTCCCGACGGTCACGTGACGAAGGCAGGTAGGAAAGCAACACCTGTGGACGCCGCGGTACAGGTAATGTCGGTGCCACGGAACTCGTGTGACTCAACCACTAGATATGTGCGTCATGGTTGCACACCAGTTGACAAGATGGTAGTTTAGAGAGTTCTATTTGGTTACTTTAAAACAAACACATTGAAATTAACATAGTTTTAAAAAATGGAGGGGGGGGGAATATTTTATTAGATAGTGGAAGACTGATGGATTTTAAAATGTCATCGTCCTGATTTGCGATCTCTCTATTTGACTCACTCTCCCTCTCTAACTCACTCACTCATGAACGCAGTCATTCACTCACACAGTCTTGCAAACAACCCTTACTCAGTCAACCTCTCTCTATTTCTCTTTACCTCTCGATATAACACTCACTCTCTCTTTTTCTCTCTGTCTCTCTTTCTCTCTCTTTCTCTCTCACTCTCTCTCTCTCTCTTTTACTATCTTTATGTGTAAGTCTTATTCTGTCTCCGCCAATGACACTGTATTATCCTGTAAGTGTTTGTAATGGAGTGTCTTTCCAGTCCTTACATTCTAGTTAGTGCAGTCATTGATTTCTTGAAATTCTTTTTAAATGCTCATTAAAAAAAAAATCTTGAAATAAAACATTAAACAACTCGTTGACCTACATCTACGCTAAGTCTTTTACTTTATTCTGTTTCGATCGAAACCTAATTCTTAAAATCTGTAAATACATGTACACACATGTACACACATGTACACACATGTACACACCTGTACACACATGTACACACCTGTACACACATGTACACACATGTACACACATGTACTTACGAGGTAGCTCTGATTCAAATGAAATCGACCGTCCAATGCAAAGAAAGAAAATCGTAAACGAAATTCACTTACTGAACAAAGTAATTTAATAGCTGAGGTTTTGAACCGCAGTCAGGAGTGGTGATTTAAATTCCAGCGGAACTAGAAAGAAGCCTCACAAGACACACAAAAACTCCCAAAGAATAAGACACACAATTTAATATTCACTTCACAAATTTCACTTTTGTTTTTTGCAAAAACTGTTGAAAGAATTTTTGTTTTTCCTCCTTGTTCACAAAAAGTTCTCTTAAAAAATGGCACAAAGTCGTGAAAAAGATTTAAAAAGATTAATTACTAGAATTGTGGAAATGTTGTGTAAATCCTTAACTGAAGAATGTCCACTGGTCAGACCATGTCCAGTACATGAAGGTTCAGTGCCACGAAGAAGATGCTGTCTGAACAGTCTTTGTAGCTCCCTGGCGTAGTGTCACAAAGAACTACGCAGCGGTTGTCGATAGTTCCGTGCGGGACCAAACAGTTTGTCATGCTTCGCTGAGCCACGACATTATTCCACCCAAACTCTTCCTTATGACTCCCGCTGAGTAAAAGTCTTCGTTGACGCACTAACGGAACCAGAAGAAGAATTTAAAAAAAAAATGGACGCGCGTGCGTGTGTATGTGTGTGGTTGATAAGCGAATGTGTGTTTGTCCGTGCGTGACAGAGTGTACCAGAGATCCGGGAGTAAGATTTTAACCCCGCTGAAAGACTCCACGCCACGAGCCTACGCGAGTTTTTTTTTTCTCAATTTTTTTTAGGTTCAACATTGTTGTGCATGTGTGTGTTTGACCAAGTATCTGTGGTTGTGCTTGTATCTGTGTGTGTGTGTGTGTGAGGTTGTGCTTCAATCTGTGTGTTTGTATATCATCTTACTCTTTCCATCCTCCTCCCATCCCTTCATTCCTCTTCTCACCCGCCTCTTCCTCGTATTCTGTCGACTGTCACCAAACTCTCTCGTTCGCCGACGTAGCCTACAGCTCACTCTGCCAGCACATGCGACCCGCCGCGACCATTTCACCCTCTCACTCTCCCATACCCCCTCCCTTCCCCACATCTCCCAGAGAACTTCACTCACTGTCCTTTTGTGTCACATTCTCTCCCCAGCACGCTTGCATCCAAGCTGAAACGATGTGGGGAGAAAGTCATTCAACTGTGCGAGAATTTTTGTTCAGACACAAACTTCCATACAAACATCTCTCCCAGCCCCTTGTAACTAGACACTTATAAGTACATTCGAAGTATTTAAAGTAGCTAACCACTGCACAACATCGGCCCCGATGTAGAGAAAGCAAACCTTGTAGAATCCAACTTTTTTGTTGGTTCTTAGCTCACGTGACTTCCGGAAGTAAAGTTTGTTGACGTGTTAATTTTATGGCCCGTTAGAGCTCTTGGTATTTGTACAGTCTAGGGTGGGTTGAAAATAAAAATGTGGCACGGAACTCAGGAAAACTTTGCGTTTGCATGTGAAACCAAAGAAAATCACAAAGAAATTAGTTCTGGACACTTGTAACTGCCCCATTTTTAAATTAGAAAATACTCGCTTTAATAGTATTGACAACCACAGCAGACTTATCAAATAATGAGACACACCTAACGTAAATCAATATTGTATGCAAATATAAACAGTCAAGCAATGGTAATTACTCACAGAATATAGGTATGTCCTTTTCTAACAAATCGTTACTGCAAAAAGTTATCACAATAATCTTGTTTTGAATCAAAACGAGGCATTAAATTGCGGGAATTTACTCGTGCACGAATAAAACCATCTCTGGCCTCAAAACCATAAACAGCTTTTGAGGCATCTGTAACCAGTTTTATGCAACGTTCCACTCTTTGAGTGTGGCTCTTGTAATTCAAAGTGAGTGGCTCATTGCTGAATTTAGCAATATCATCATCTGTCAGCTTCATCGTGAGTGGTGGCTCCTGAATATCTTCCCAGTTAATCAGATCAACGTAGTTTGTTGCATCATAGTTAATCGGCGGAACTTTAAACAGACGTATTGCAGCTGTAGATGCCTGGAGTCTTTGCTGGAGTATAATATCAACTGCTCTTGAGCTTTCTAGCTGATAAATTTTCAGAAACAACGCCAGTTCTAATGGCTGTTACAATATCATATAAATATTTCTGGTCACATGAGAGATCAGCTACCACATCCTCATCTAACACAGGCATACTGTGTTGACTTGTGATCTTTGTAAAATTAGCAATATGTTTCAGTTCGCAATGATGAAGTTCACGACCAATGGGACCACTGAAACTCGTTGCTCCAGATGTTGGCCCATCCAGTGTTGTAAACAGATGGCGCAGTGGTAGTTCATTTGTGTGTAGCAAGCATATGAACCAATTCAGAGGACGTCCTAAAGCCACCTCTAGATGACGGATTACTCCATCTTTACTGCCGACATTTGCATTTGTACTGTCACAGCCTATTGCTAAGATACTATCACTTGCATCTTGCTCTCTAATTACAGTTACAATACTGTTAGCAATATCAGTACTTCTGCCTGATGAAGGCGTCACATGTGTCAGATAGCTACTACCTGGTTCTTCAACTAGAACATAATGATTTTCAACAGTAGTGTCACCATACCACTTGCCACTTCTGTTTACTTTGACCAAAGTGGTGTCTCGTCTACCATCAAAGTAAATACTTGTGATACCTTTTGGTGACTGTCGCATATCACGTTGCAAACCCTTTCTTAAATTCAGCCTCTCACGATGTACTTTATTCTTGTCTATCACAAAGCTTTGATTCTGTTTGGTTATGAAGCCAACATCGATAAGCACTGCTGTTGCTAGGGATGCTGCAGCTCTGTCTGATATGCCATATCTGTCTGCTTCTTTTGCTAAATTTGGAAGGGGTATTCGCATCTGACCTTCAGCTACATCATCATCACTACGACTGGATATATCATCACTAGCTACATCATCAATACTACTGGATTTATCATCACTATCATGAAGTACCTCGTCATCGCTGTCCTCTGCAACACTTTGGTCACTTGCGCAACTGTTACTAGATTCTTCTTCACTAAGATTTAAGTTACTCTCAGCACTTGAAAATTTTCTTGGCATTATACATCTTGTTTCTTCTTCAATTTTTCGTTGTAAACGCTTCTGCAATCTGGTTGTTGCTTGGAAGTCTATATTTGCCATAAACATTTTGTGAGAGTTTCTTTGATCATATAAAAACAACAGTTCATCTGGTGGAACTTTCAAATTTCTAGGACAGTTACAAGATATGCTTACTTGTTTTGTAGAATTGTCATAAGACATACTGCACTTACATGCAGCTATATCAAACAATGAGTCCAAAGTGGCCAGAAAGGTAGACTGACGTGCTGAACTTGATTTAGAACGAGACAGTTCTGAACCTGTTGAAATCATTGTTTCCACACGTTTGATTACAGATCGGTAGTGCATCGTTGGAATGGAAGCTTTGTTCCACAGACTGATAACAGCATCTGATACAGCTCTGTATTTGTCTTTGTTGGAATCATTCTTTCTTTTTTTCATATGCAAGAAATGCTGCACAACTTGACGATTTGTTGGCAGTACATTGTGAGGAAGTTCACCGGCATCGCCAAATACTGAGTGCCGTGTTACGCTTCTTGTAGCCATTAAGTTACAAAACATTCAATTTATTGTTCTAAATAAATAACCTGCAATAGAAATAAACAACAGGCATACAAATTAAAAGCATAATATAGTTACTAAATCTTAAAATTAAGCAAGTAATAATAGAATGCATCAAGCTGAAAATGCTGGTTAACGCAATTTTCAAATTTAAAAATGGGGCACTTCCTGTAATACAAAAACAATTTAAAATTTTGTTCATTATTTCAGAGTTCATTTGTCAAATAAATACGGAGTTCCGTAATGATATTCCAATATTTTCTCTTTTTCAACCCACCCTAAATTGTACACTGAAGTGAGCTGTTGGATCAATGATGGAGTTAGCTGTTTCGTTTCCATTATTGAAACTGATTAGTAGATAAGTCGACAGTAGATAAACCATTGGATTGGTTTCAGCAAAAATATATAAACTTTATATTATACTATCTAAATACATGCACACATAATTATTTGATGGAGATTTATTAGACAAAGTCAACAATGCTTTGTTTTTTTAAGTAAAAATGTTTTCAAAATCTATGTCCACAATTATTGTTAAAAATCTTCAGTTGGCTTCCATCACTCGTACAAATCTAGTTTATCTCGTAGAACAAGTTTTCGTGTGCCTGTAGAAACCTATTTTGGACATCATTACCGTCCACTTGCAACGCAGAAATATTCTGGACAGACTGCCGTCCAAATGTAATGCAGGTAAAGGTGGCATTCGATTTGGTTGTAGAGGAGCCAACCAGTTTTTCGTTTGGCATGTTTTGTTTCCAGAGCTGAGGTCAATGTTTTTTTTTAGCTGTCCATAGCTTTCTTTGTTACCATCTCTGTACATAATACGGTATAGGGTATAGGGTTATATCTTCCCTGTAGTCAAGATCGGTGTCCACTGCTTGAGGTCCCATTTTATTTCACCAACGTAAGGATGGGTCGACCAGTTCTTCTTGATCCCGTCGCGAATTATCCAAACAGAATGACTTTCGAGATACGTTCGTCCTCCAATAGGCGGACATGACCAAGCCAGCGCATGTCTGAGGAAGACAAGTCATAGCGAGTGTCTCCGTACTCCACACTCTTTCTCGCGATGTGATTCTTAGGACTTTCCGGAGGTAGCACAAGTAAAATGAATTTAAGTTTTACTCCATCTTTGCTTAGGTTGTGGATAACTCGCTGACAAACAGTAGAGTGCTCAAAACACATGCCTTGTAGACCTCCATTTTGGTCATTGTATTGAGCTTTTGGTTTTCACAAAGTCTTGGTCAAAGTCGAGCAAAGGTCGACGCTGCCTTCCGTATTCGTTTTTTATTATCTCCTCTTCTAGTGTCATGTCCTCTTGTATTGTGAAGATCGACACTAGATTAGAACATTTTTTGAGTCACAAATCTAAAATAGTTTTCTTTTACATCTGATCAGTCCTCTGTGTTATCTTCTACTTTAGTGTCGTGATGCTTAGTGAAGTCTCAATTTCTGATGGAGTAAGACAAGGAATTGTGTTGGCTTAGTGCAGCATTAAAGCAACACGAACACAGGCTTCTAGATCCAATATCCATTAATACCAACACAAAGATGTAGCTGGTGAAATCAGCTTTTAAAAACATTTTTTTTTCACTTGGTATGCTTAGCTATATTCACAAATACACGTTGGATGTGTTTGTCACGTCTTGGGACGTCTACACGTGGGTTTAATTTTAAATGTTTCAAATAATAGTTCTGTTAAAGGAGGAAACACATTAAGAACGGACCATGAAATCTTGTGACCTTGTACTCATTGAATAGGACACAACGTTATGGCTTTCTCGAGGCCCTGTGGATGTGTGCATTGGATGCCAGGCGTCCGGTGACAAGACCACTAAGCGTCCCCAGCTCCACTTGTGCACAAGTTACTAGAAAGCTATTGAAATCTTACATACAAAATTAAATAAATACACAAAATTCACGAACTAACAGTCAGGAGCGACAGCAGAAGTTTCTTACCGCGGTAATTTTTTTACAGAGGTAGTTTTCGTGATTTCGCAGCATAAAATGTCAAGGACATCATCAAAGGTAATTTCGACCAGCTTCTTTTCTATGCTTAGCAATGCTAAGTCTAAGACGGGCGCTACTGTACCATTAAATTCTTAAACAGGTTAAAGTAAATCTTATTCGATATTTTAAGTAGTGTTTTCATACCCACTGTTGAGCATGAAAAGCGGCTTGCCCTACCCATCCTTCCCTTGGTATGCCTCTGGATGCATGCACTTTATCCGGGCCTTCTTTGCATACCCCTATATATTTTTGTGTATATTGAAGCCGAGATTTGACCATGAAAAAAATTCACCTTCTAATATAGATCTAAATATTACCTAAGTTCTATTCGTATGAAAAGAAACAAAAAGGTTTTAGTAACAATGATGTGATTTGATCTTTCTAGTCCGACACTGCATCATCTATCTCTAAAAGATTCATCTTTGAATTCCAATAAGGATACCTAGATCTATAAATCTGAGCTTACTTCAAAAGCATCACTCGCTGAGATAATAACACTCACCGTCTGCTTCAGGTGATCAGACGTGGGGATAATCCGGCTTGCCACGTTGGCCGACTAACCGATGCATAGAGAAAAAGGTGGTGGCCAATTTTCTTCATTCCACTTTTCTTTTTACTTATCCAAGACGCGGGTAGAGCTATAATGTATTGCCAGAATTTCCTGCAACATGAGGCAAAAATGTTCGTCCTGCCAGTTGGCCCGTTAATCAATATTGGCTGCCGCTTGGTGGTTTAATTGCCTTGTCCTGGCATATGTCTATATAAGATTTTTAAAAAGTCCAAATGATAAATGATAATAGATTACAGAAAATTATAATGTTATAAAGCCTGGCAATGTTATAATAATAAGATGAATACAATTAATAATAATGTAAAAGTTGTCTCTTAAGTTTGTAAATGATACATTTTTTGTTCGTGTTTTCAAAAGTGGACAGAAGCCCATTCATTTTCGTTTTGCTTCGCTTCCGGCAGAGACGAGACGGAACGTGATTGATCTGGACGAGAACATGTGGGCAACAAGGTGTGGCGGAAGATGAATGGGCAGTAAAAGAACACCAGGGTGGGCTTGAGGAAAGAGGCAAGGTTTAGGATTTCAGGAGATAATATGACCCCTCCCCCAAAGATCTATCACATTTTATATGTGTATACGTCTGTATGAATGCCATATTTTTGTAAGGATGGAGCTTTAGTATTGAAGGATGGCCTTACTGTAAAGATAAGGACACTGAGGAGACATTCTGAGGATCAATAATAAAAGAGGTACGAGACGATCAAGGAGGAATATCTACATTGATTGAGAGTGAGGCAAATCACAGAGGAACAATGAGATGAGCTCATTTTCAAAAACAGATTAGCATAATTATATCAGTAAACGAACAAAATTTACCTTTACCCTGGATTTTAAGAACTACGTCGAATATTATTTTAGTATTATGACTTTGTGATCCTTAATGACAGTGATTGTTTATTTACTATCTATCTATCTATCTATCTATCTATCTATCTATCTATCTATCTATCTATCTATCTATCTATCTATCTATCTATCTATTTATCTATCTGTCTGTCTGTCTGTCTCTCTCCCTATCTCTCTCTCTCTCTATCTATCTATCTATCTATCTATCTATCTATCTATCTATCTATCTATCTACCTATCTATCTATCTATCTATCTATCTATCTATCTATCTATCTATCTATCTATCTATCTTTCTGTTGGCCTCCTCTGTCATAAATGTAAGGGTGATGTAAGGGACTCTTGAAATTGATAACTTTTCCATATTTTACGTTTTTACCCATAAGTTTAGATTCAGAAAATAAATATATGTATGCTTATTGTGTTAGCTACTTGGATAGTTGATACTTAAACAATGCTAACTGGTCCCTTGTTACTTTCTGGTTGAGGCACCTTATCGTCTTCTGCTTTAGGAGCCCTGTACCTGAGGCCAGGAATTGGAGCATCGATTTTCAAATACTTCTAATTCGTGTTTCTTCATTTGCTATCAATCTGTTTCTAACCAGTCCTAACGTGTTAATAAAGTGGAATGTAGTCATGGACCTTACAAGTGCTAGCTCTCTCTTCTCCACGAGTCTTTTGAACACGATCAAATATTGATGAAAGATCTGTACACGGAGTCGCCTCCGGCAGGATGCTTTATTCACACCTCCAGTGTCTCAGAAGAAGTCATTATTACACTCGCCTTATATAACATCATTATGAATCAATGCTATTATCTAAATAACTTCAGAATCTAATCAAAATTATGTCCACTTCTAGACTGCTGCCTAATTAATCTCTTTCAAGTCCCACCCCAGCCCCAGCTCTCTATAAACACACTTTTCTTCTAATAATTCCATTTGCAGACGAATTTACAAAATGTTGTGTTTTTGTTTGTTTGCAAAGCTTATATTAACTCTTTCCGTCTGTCTGTCGGGTATACATAGTATACATGTTTTTTTGTTTGTTTGCAAAGCTTATATTAACTCTTTCCGTCTGCCTTTCGGGTATAAATAGTGTACATGTTTTTTTGTTTCTTTGCAAAGCTTATATTAACTGACTCCGTCTGTCTGTCTGGTATAAATAGTGTACATGTTTTTTTGTTTGTTTGCAAAGCTTATATTAACTCTTTCCGTCTGTCGGGTATAAATAGTGTACATGTTTTTTTGTTTGTTTGCAAAGCTTATATTAACTGACTCCGTCTGTCTGTCTGGTATAAATAGTGTACATGTTTTTTTGTTTGTTTGCAAAGCTTATATTAACTCTTTCCGTCTGTCTGTCGGGTATAAATAGTGTACATGTTTTTTTGTTTCTTTGCAAAGCTTATATTAACTGACTCCGTCTGTCTGTCTGGTATAAATAGTGTACATGTTTTTTTGTTTGTTTGCAAAGCTTATATTAACTCTTTCCGTCTGCCTTTCGGGTATAAATAGTGTACATGTTTTTTTGTTTCTTTGCAAAGCTTATATTAACTGACTCCGTCTGTCTGGTATAAATAGTGTACATGTTTTTTTGTTTGTGTGCAAAGTTTATATTAACTCTTTCCGTCTGTCTGTCGGGTATAAATAGTGTACATGTTTTTTTGTTTGTTTGCAAAGCTTATATTAAGTGACTCCGTCTGTCTGTCTGGTATAAATAGTGCACATGTTTTTTGTTTGTTTGCAAAGCTTATATTAACTCTTTCCGTCTGTCTGTCGGGTATAAATAGTGTACATGTTTTTCTTGTTTCTTTGCAAAGCTTATATTAACTGACTCCGTCTGTCTGTCTGGTATAAATAGTGTGCATGTTTTTCTTGTTTCTTTGCATAGCTTATATTAACTGACTCCGTCTGTCTGTCTGGTATAAATAGTGTACATGTTTTTTGTTTGTTTGCAAAGCTTATATTAACTGACTCCGTCTGTCTGTCGGGTATAAATAGTGTACATGTTTTTTTTGTTTGCAAAGTTTATATTATTTGACTCCGTCTGTCTGTCGGGTATAAATAGTTTACATGTTTTTTTGTTTGCAAAGCTTATATTATTTGACTCCGTCTGTCTGTCGGGTATAAATAGTGTACATGTTTTTTTGTTTGTTTGCAAAGCTTATATTAACTCTTTCCGTCTGTCTGTCGGGTCTAAATAGTGTAAATATTTTTTTGCTTGTTTGCAAAGCTTATATTAACTCTTTCAGTCTGTCTGTCGGATATAAATAGTGTATATGTTTTTTTTTGTTTGCAAAGCTTATATTAACTGACTCCGTCTGTCTGTTGGGTATAATTAGTGTACATGTTTTTTCTACCACTTCCCAAGCTCGAAATAAGTTGGAATTTTCAAAATTATTCATAGTCGATGAAAATACGTGAATCAATCAATTAATTTGTCAGTTACTGGTAATAAATTTATGTCGTTTTACATATAAAAAGGGAATTAAACCCTGCAGTATCGAAATATATGGTAATGATGTTGCGGTTCTTTACCTTACGAGGAAGTAGAAAAGCACGAACTGTCGTGTGAAATTTTAAAACCATGTCGACGACCCCCCCCCCCTTCCACCATGAAAGTGAAAATGTAGCTCTCCTTTAGGTCTCATCATTTCAGATCATCCTCAGCATCGCCTTGCAAAGCGAACTTTTCCCCGAGCAGGAATAGAACAATCATTGAGGCTGTGAGAACATTTCATAACCAGTAATCTACTTTTCTTATTTTTTTCTCCTTCTTCGTAATTGTCCTTAGAGTTGAGCTTAAGACACTTGGAACTCTAGGCCTATAGAAGCTTTCTTCCATCTGTATGTCTGTAAAAACTTCTGTCTTGGAAGCATACAAGTAGATGTACATCCATGTGATCCATATTATCTATAGCTTGTATTCCAGGAAGCTTGAAATAAGATGCGAGGGAAGAGGCTGAGCACATAGGTGAAGCTGACATTGTCCGAGACAATATTTCAAAAAGTATTTCATTCTAAAATTTCTTTTTTTTTTTCTTAGATTTGCATTAACACACACAAACATTTTCAGATTTTTCTATAGGAGCCTGACATTTAAATTTCTAGGAATGTTGTATTTTTAACATTATTCTTTCGTCTCGCTGCAGAATTTTAGGGAGTGAAAATGTCCCAAGAATGTTCCCAAACAGGGCGCTCGGCAACATATAAAGATAAAAAATGCTAATGTCAAGAAAAAGACTCTATTATTTCAAGCACTTCTTTGTCCGTGTGATCAAGTGCTGGTAATGGAGGGCTGAGGATTTAATGTCGTCACAAAGTAGTTCTGAACGTTTCATGTTCCATCCCTCCATGATCATGTCTCCATGATACTGCCTTCATGCTCCTGTCTCCATGTTCCCTCCCTCCATGTTCCCTCCCTCCATATTCCCTCCCTTCATGCTCCCTCCCTCCATGCTCCTCCCTCCATGTTCCCTCCCTCCATGTTCCCTCCCTCCATGTTCCATCCCTTTATGCTCCTTCCCTCCATGCTCCTGCTTCCAAATTCCCCCCGTCCATGTTCCCTCCCTCATGATCCTGCCTCCATGATCCTGCCTCCATGATACTGCCTCCATGCTCCCTCCCTCCATGATCCTGCCTCCATGTTCCATCCCTCCATTTTCCCTACCTCCATGATCCTCCCTTCATGATCCCTCCCTAAATATTCCCTCCCTCAATGTTCCCTACCTCCATGTTCCCTCCCTGCTTGTTCCCTCCCTCC